>APFE030336463.1:151607-247260 GCA_000404065.3 Pinus taeda
ATCTCTTCTCAGAGATAAGCTACCATCGCCCTAGCTGGTTTATTTCTATTTCCAGTTGTAAGCATATTTCAGTATTTTCCATTAATGAAGTGAAGTATTATTTCCACTGCATCTTTGTGTATATAGTCATCTCTGTATTTTTTTGCGTTCCTATTTAAATCTGGATCACATTAGGCGTATACTAGACACATGTTTCTTAACTAGCCTAATTACTATCAAGTTGTTGAAGTAGACTTCTAGAAACTTGTGAATAAATTCCTTGAATGCTGCGACTACCACCCTTGGAAATATTGTAGGAGCATTTTTCAGTCTGAAAGGCATAACTATATATTGGAATGAACCCCACTCTGAAGTGAAGGTAGTCTTACTCCTATCCTTCGGCGCAATATTACTTTGGTGATATCCTGAAAATCCATCTATGAAGGAGTAAGCCTTCTATCCACCAACGTTTTCTAGAAATTCATCTGTAAAAGGTGTAGGAAAGGGGTCATGCATGCATGCATCATTTAACTTCCATAGATCGGTGTAGATCATTATATAACCCTTTGTTTTCTTTTCCTAGGCCACCATCGGACTAACCCATCCTGACTCTTCTACTGGCTCAATTATACCTATTATGAGTATCTTGTCCAACTCTTCCCTTACCTTTTCCTTGCACTTAGTGTTCAATTGATATGGGTTTTGCTTAACTAGTGTCACATCTAGCTTCAAATTAATCTTCATTACACCCAAATGACCTACTATACCCTTCAATTTAGATAAATTTGTTGGAAATAAGCCTTATATTCATGCAGTAATTCAACAACCTTTCCTACCATGTCATCATCCCAGTAGTCACCAATATGCACAAACTTTGGTTTTGATTTTGAGCCAATGTTCACTTGTTTTTTCTTTACCGATTATCATATATTAGGGATATTTGCATTAGTTCCTGCAACTTCAGATAGTCCCTCTGACTCAGTAATATTGATATTTCGTTCTTCTCATTTCCTTCTTCCATAGAAACATTGGAGCATTCAAAAGCATGTTATGCTCGCACGCTCTAGTCAGGCTTCATTCAAGGTATGGGCTCTATTGGTATTCAAAAGATCAGTGCCTTAATCACTTGAAGTGGCCCATCAATGCATTTGAACCCATCTTCAAAGCTCAATGTCAACAAAAAAAATCTCCTTCATTACATCCCAATCAACAATCTTGTCTCACAGGTTCATCTTCAAATACTAGTTCATCGATATAACATCTAAGGCATGAATAAATATATGTACCCACTCTAGTTGAGTTACCTCACCCCAAGCCTTAGTCCATCGAGCCAGATATTCGTGCAGGTCATCCTTACTTGTGTACCTTTCATAGAGCCGCATGGTTCTAGAGCCTCATCTTAATCTCATCAGTGTACGATATTCCTTCCAATCCGCAATATTATCCTTGTGGGTTCCCCACCACTTTGCAGGTGTAGCTCTTAAAGCTAAACCTAGAGCCTGGAACTTGTTCTCCTCTCGTATGTCTCTTTCAAAATGGTCAAGAAAAATATTGGCATTATCTAGGCATCATAATAGGGTAATTTACGTACCTTAGTTGATATACAATGCATAGAATTTTTAAGCCTATTGCTTCGTAGTTTACAGACCTCATTGTGATGCAGGAAAGCGTTCCCTCTGCGGATAGAGGCAACCCCTCTAGCCCTAGAGTGGTTCTCGTCACAAACAAGGATAGATCAACAATAGATTTCCTTAAACAATCATAGTTGGAGGCCTACCTCAACTGGTGGTCAATGGAGTTCTGTTGCGCTGCTCCAGCTTTCGCTTCCTTCTCCTCAATGAGTGATCAACCTGAAACAATGCAAAGGAAATACAACAAAGCATGTAACCAGAAAACAACAATGATCTATTTACTCACAAAGTCAAGAAGTCATGAGCTATCAAGTAAATCCCAACATACAAAGTTTCTCGCTCACTCATAAGTTTTACATAAAGTCAATGGCACTTCACAACCTTCCACAAGTTATCAACACTCTCACACTTGTCACACGCACACCAGATATCTATCAAACTCAAAAGCACTAACAACACTGCTCAATCCAATAATTTACCAACTAGCTGATCATAGCAAAGGTGAGTGTTTAAATAGGAGAATGAGTCTCCATGAAAGGTGGAAGAGAGATCTTATCCCCAAGGAAGGTAGCACAATTGATGGAACTGCTATACCAGAGAAGGAGGGCGACACAAACTATGGCAACAACTAGGTCTGGAGTCATCCAGAAGGCATACTATTGGAACAAATTCACCCAATCTAGATCATCGTGAGTGTATAACTAATCTTTAGCGCTGACATTGCTAGTAAGTAATGTAGCCAGTCAGACCGTCGCTAAAGATAGCAAATAGCTTCGTGACGGAGCGTGAAATCGGACCGTCGCGGGAAACAAATGTATTTCCACGCTAGAGGCATGGATGGACTTTTTTCTACCGCAGTTCATTGGATATATTAAGTCCATTCTCATGACGAGGCAGATAACTTAGGAAAAGTGGGTCAATTGGCAGCATAAGAGATCATTTGTTCAGTATGAGCATGTTTGACTTGGACACATGACACAGTAGAAGGACTGGGGTGAAAGCAGTGACAAATTACTGTGTAATAGATGCCCCCTAAAGTATGAAGCCCAAGAGAGTGGGAGGGGTGAAATGCTTTATGAAATCGACTGAGCTGGAACACAATCTGGAAGAACCTGCAAGCGCAAGTACAACTGATATCTCTAAGAGTGAAGGACATGTACTCTAGGCATGGGTGTAGCCATCCAAAAGACATATGAACTAGGTCTATGGTATGGATGCAACCATCCAGCTAATAAGAGCATGATAATGACAAAGTTATGGTCACAGCCATCCATAAAGACTCAAGTATGGTCACAGCCATCCATCAATGAATCATGCAATCACAAACCAATCCACGCAGCCCAAGCATGCATAATCTGAGGTCGGGATCTTGAACCCGACCGAACATAGTACAAGTTCTAGCATGTGAATAGAGTTGTTGAAGTCAAGCATGATAGAAAATCAATTGATTACCGGTCGATGATGTAAACCGTTAGCAAGCACAAGAGAAACCATCAATAATGCCAATGGTTCTCAAGGTACTATCAAGTACACTCCATGAAGTATGAAAAATGAGCTGAAGTCAAACACTCGTGGAATCACCCAATCAACGACCAATAATGAAAGTCGACCATCAAGCGCGAAGAACTTTCCATTGAGGCATGCAAGCTCTAAGGTACCAAAGGGGATCTGTAGGTCAATCTCCTGGATAATGAGCTAATGTCGATAGAAGACGACCCGTCATAGGAGGGCCATAATGTTTCCCCCATCAACAACTCGAGATAAGGAACAAGTGGCAGATGGTGGAATAGAGGATCAGAGGAGGAAGCAAGGATGTAAACTGCAGAAGGATTATACTCTTGAGCACATCGGTGACATGACTCCGGAGGGTGGCAGCATTCAGGTACCAAGGGATCAGAGGCTTGATGGAGACATCATCGATCAAATGGAACGAGGCTAAATGGCAACCCAAACCTGCGGAAGGCCAAATGACAATGTATGGATATCCCAACCCGACAAGAAGCAAAAGTGTTGATGTTCAAGAGTGACTAGCTGCTAGAGACAATCAATGATGCTTTCCAAATTTTCCCCCACCATTGCTAGCGAGTACCCCAATTATTTTTGAAAACAAGCTTGAAGGGGATAGCATGTGCTTGTAATATAAGCTCGACCTTCGATCGAATCCAACCTAGTAATAGTTTAATGAGCCCTAGGGAGGAGAAGCTCGAGTCTCATTATGGTGACGAGTCCAATGTCATCAAGTTTTAACGAGTCTGACATAGGTAAAACTCAGAGAATTTTTCATGTTTAGGGAGTTTGAAAAAGACACGGAAAAGAAAACTCCAGGGGGGTCCTTTTTGTAAATTGTGTCTCTCGAGCCTGAAAAGTATAAAACGATACTCGAAAGAACCGCTTGACCATTACAATCAAGGAGTACTTTTCGTGATTAGTGACCTCAGCCCGAAAAAGTAGAAAAGTGATCGAAACCATGTCATTTCGTAACCAATAACGAGCCTGAAACAACAAAAGCTCAACAATATTTTCACGTTTACACGGTCATAAAAGAGCTTAAAGCAGACCGCCTCTCATTTCATTTAACGAGTCGAAAGGAACAACTCGGCTATCTTCTCGTCTTTTAAGTTGGAAAAGATCGTTAAAGACAACTTTACGGACCAAGTGCACATGAAGTATGACATAACTCTACAACCTGTAGTCCTACACAAAACACGTCAACCGTAAAACCCATTCGAAATAAATGATTAATATATGCGGAAACATAGTTAGAAACCAAAAAATTTAATTAAGCATGCAACAAAAATGGTAAATACCCACATTCTAAAGTGAAAATTTTGATATTTCAAAAAATTACTATAAAAGGGGGGGTAATTCATTTGTTTTTACCATTTGCACTGTTCATTTTACCATTGGAGCATTTGGAGCACCAACCAGGGCAAATTTCTCAAGCTGATTCCGGCCTCATTCGTCGATGGTTCGTCATGAAAATTCTACCAAGTAAGTAGACTTCTTCCCGCGCTTCATTTCAGTAGTCTTTTCATGCATTTTAGCGTTAGGTATGTAAGTTTAGCGGATTTTTTGAGTCAGAGTTCGCCGCTCGGTCATCGCGGGTATGTCGCTCGGGTCCGCGATGACCGAGTGAGATTTACACATAACGCTTTCCAATCGTCGCAAGAATATGATGTATTCTCACAATGATCGCGATAAAAATGAATTGTCAACTTCGCGCCATCGCGACTGTTTTAAAAACAGTCGCGATGAAGATGCAAAACTAATTGTTTGTGAAAATTATGATTTAAAATTTATAAACGAAGTTCTAACTCATCTTTTCTCGTCATACAGAAAATCATGGCATTTGTTTAGCTGGAACAAACTCACGATGTTAATGATGAGGAAGCTTTTGTTGATGCTGGGTACCGAAATGCTTTACGTGCATGCAGGTTGCTAAAATTCTTCCTTACTCCGCACCTTCGAGCCCAACCCGATTTGCTAGAGCTGATAATCCAATAGATGGAAAATTCATAATCCGAGGCTGAGACATTGAGTTTGATGCTACGGACATATATTTCCTAACCGGATTGTCCCATCACAGTGAGAGGCTGCTTCTAGAGGGCCAATGCCCCGAGGGCGAATCGCTAGAGATGCTGATGGCACGAGTGTGCCCCTGGGCACGCAAATCAAAGAGTGAGAAGGTGGCAATTCCGTCGGTGGAAGACTTGGTTCTTCATGCAGTTCTCTTTATGGTAACAAGGGTAGCGGGCTCCCAAGCCCAACATGAGGCATCAAATACCCAACTCTAGTTGGCTCTCAAATGCCTTAATCCGACCATGTTCAACTGGGCGAAAACAGTGACGGCCAACATGAAGAAACAACTTACCAACTGTCCTCGAGGAGAGATGAAATAGTTTGGCTGTGGGTCCATCTTGATCCCGCT
Source organism: Pinus taeda (assembly GCA_000404065.3). Lineage (NCBI taxonomy): Eukaryota > Viridiplantae > Streptophyta > Pinopsida > Pinales > Pinaceae > Pinus > Pinus taeda. The sequence goes on from APFE030336463.1 coordinate 157,146, forward strand.
CATGCTGGAGCAGGTGCTGACACTACAGTTGCAGGATATGTACCTAGACGTGCCCAGACTGCGAGAGACCAGGATCACACGGTGGGTCCACGTTATGCCACGAGGAGGTGGCAGACATCCAGTGTCATGGGGGACACTGTTCCGTGAGTGGTTGGAGTGCCAGACGATATTTATGAAGGATTGGCCATATGATGGAATGGACTTTCGTAGAGATCCCGACATGTAGCTGCCCCCCAACGAGCAGTGGGATGATGGTGGTAAAGCACTTGATCACGCTAATTTTTGTTTTATTTTTTATGATGTTTTTTGGATTTTTTCATGCATATGTCCTAATGATGTACTTTATGTTATTTACAGATGTAGGCCCAATGAGGCATGTAGGATTGGATTGGGAGGCACAGAGGGACCCACAGGGTATTAGAGAGCTAGCCTTGGCTCCTCCAACTAGCGATTCGATAAACACAGTGGCCCAAAATCTTGAGGGTCTGACAACAAGGATATCTGATTACATGGGGATAGAGGAGGTCCCCATTGATTTCCAGATTCATACAGTAGGGGTGATACCTAGGGTGCACCGATTGTTGAGACAAGTTGCACGAGCGGTGGTGTGTTATAGGGAGCATAACCCACCACAGTAGACACCTAGGTTTTATTTCCTGCTGAGTTTTTGAGAGACATGTGTCTCGGATGTATGGAGAACACAAACTCTATTTGGCATTTATTTTTTGAGCTCCTCGATTCATTATTGTGTTTTGCATGCTTCTATATGCTGTTTTGATTACATGTTACACAAATGTCTGTGTAATATATAGTTTTCTAATGCATCAGCTAACATGTTTAACTGTCTTGGAATGTGTTGATATGTAATAAAATGAAAATTCCTTTCTAACAATTTAACACGTAAATACAACCTTGAAATCTAATGATCTCTAACGGAATAACGCCCATTAAGCTGGTGGACAACAAGTTGAGAATCCAAATTCACAGCCAATGAACGAATGCCAAGGTTAATGGCCTCGGCCAGTAATTCGATAACAGCACTATATTCAGTGACATTGTTTGTGGTACAACCCAGACAAACACCTTGAAGGTCTACTAACTAACCGTGAGGATCGTAGATCACCTATGCCGCAGAAGACAGGTTTCGTGTACTACAGTAGGCACCATCAGCGAAACCAATGTAAGGTGTACCAGGCATCTGGACATGAAGCAAAAATACACAATAAGTGGCAATTATGCCTACACACCAAGCCAGACATGAAAACACACACACATAACACACTTGCTGAGAACACACGTATGTACAAATCAGAGTACATGGGGTTCATGCGTAATATTTTTTTAGATAAATTCCATTTTGGGGCTTATCTAGAGGATTCCCTTCATAATGAATCAGCTCATAGGCCCCTTTTTGCAAAACTCACTTTACAATATAAGGCCCATGACACATAGGCTCGAATTTGCTTGCCCCTAGCTTATCATTTGCTTGATCATAAAGCAGGATGAAATCTCCTTCAACAAAAGAACGAGGATGGATAGTACGATTATAGAAATGTTTGTCGTGATTAGTGACAATAGCCTGAGGGACTCTGAATCATGAAATAATATGATTGAACAAAAATTGCGCCGCTGTGTGACCGTCCTCGGATAGTGTAGGCATCGCCTCGACCCATTTTGTGAAATAATCAAGGGCAATGATGATATACCCATGCCCCCCGACCGAGTGAGGTTTATAGGTCATATAATCAATGCCCCATTTGGAAAAAGGGCCGACGGTAAAAATAGGGTGCAATGGAGCAGGAGGCGCACACATTTTCTGTTGGTAGATTTGGCACTCATGACAAGAGAGGACGGCAAGAATGCAATCCTTGAAGATAGTGGGCCAAAAATAACCAGCACGGAGAATATTCTGAGCAGTGGCATATCCAGACATGTGACCACCACAGGTGCCAGAATGGCAGTCATTTAGGACTCGTTCGACGTCCTCGAGTATTAAACATCGGCGGAGGACAAAGTTGGCACCGAGTCGGTACAGGGTGTCCCCAATAATGCGATAAGGTTGAGACTGATGGCGAATCTGTCGTTGAGCATCCTTGGACAAATTGGGATGAAAGGAGGATGTCTGAAGATAGACAATAGTATCCCCGTACCAAGGATAGAGGGTAATAATCAAGAACAGAGTTTCATCTGGAATATGGTCCTCTAACCGAGAGGGTACAGTAACAGATGGCAGAGAACAAAGCAACTCAGTGAAGAAGAGGGACTTCTGGGACGTGGCGATGGTGAACTCCAAGTCGAACTCTTGGAGGATGGCAATCCACTTTGAGTATTTTCCCCCCAGTAACTGACGTGACAAAATGTACGTCATCAGGTTACAATCAGAAGTCACCGTCATGGTATGCAATAGTATATAATGGTGGAAACATTGGACAACACAAATAGTGGCCAATGCCAACTTCTCGACATAGGCGTAGTGAGTTTCCATATCAAGTAAATTGCAGCTGAGATAATAAATGACATGCTCAGTACCATCATCATCATCTTGAACTAGAACCATGCCAATGGTGGTATCAGTAGTGGCTAAATAAATAGTGTAGTCTCGGTGATAATCAGGGGGACGTAACAAAGGAGCATAAACAAGAAGAGCCTTGAGGTGCTCGAATGACTCTTGTGCAGTGGTATCCCAATGAAAAGGGGCATCACATTTTAATAATTGCGTGTAGCCTTTAGCCACTTCAGCATAATTCAGAATGAATCGTTGTAAAAAATTTGCTTTTCCCTGCAAACTCTGCAGTTGCTGCAAAGAAGCAGGGGGAGGAAGATTCAGGATGGCTTCGACTTTAAGAGGATCCAAATGGATGCCCTCTCGGGAGACGATGAACCCAAGAAGTCTGCCTGACTCGACACAGAAGACACACTTATGTGGATTAAGCCAGATACGATAATGTCTACAACGGAGAAAAATTTCGCGAAGGTGGGTCGGATGGTCTAGGCGTTTTACCGAATGAGCCAGAAGGTCATCCAGATAAGGTTGCACAATGTGTCTAATATCATGAAATGCGTAAGACATTGTGCGTTGGAAGGTGGCACCAGCATTTTTTAAACCGAAAGGGAGCTTCTTATAAGCGAAAGTGCCCCACGGATAGATAAAGGCAGTCTCGTGCTGATCGGCAGGGGCAATATTAATCTGTTTATAACCAGAAAAGTTGTCCATGAATGAGTATATTTCACTCCCGGCACACTCATCAATGAGCTGGTCAATGAAGGGTGTAAGGAAGTTATCTTTGGGATAGGCCCGATTAATATCATGGTAATCAACACATACCCTGATAGTGCCTTGTTTTTTAGTTACAGGGACAATATTAGGGACCTAATCTATGAGTGGGATGGGGTAAATGAAACTAGCCTTAAGAAGCTTTTCAACTTCTGTTTTACTAGCAGTAGCCTTTCGAGGGTGCACGGGGCATAGACACTGTCGAACAAGTTTAGTACCCAGATAGGTAGGTATCTCATACACCACGATGGTAAGATCGATGCCGGGCATCTCTTCGTAAGACCAGGCGAACACATCACAAAATTCGTGAAAAAGTCCTGTATAAAGTTGAATCTTCTCCGGAGTACAAGTTACTCCAACATGGATGTGCTCGACAATCCCTGGTTTAACAGAGATGTCGATTGGTTGGGTTTGTGTGATGTTCCCCATATTCCCTTCAAAAGACACTTGATAGATCTAGATAGGTGTTTGAAGAGGTTGAGCGGGGAACAAGAAGAAAATCACTCGAGACAAGTAAGAATTTCCCAATGGGTAGGGAGAAACGAGGAACGATGGTGGTGATCAGGCCAAGGGGGTTCCTCAAAAGACATAGTCTCAATAATCACTTCATCAAGAATCTGCTCGAAGAAGCAGATTCGGAGGATGGAGCTAACACGGAAATAATTTTGATGTAGTTGAGCTCGGCAGGACTCAATGGCATCTCATCACCCTAGGATTCTATCTAATCGATAGGAGGAAGAACCCATGGATCAGAGCAAACAGAAATCATATGGATGGGGGCGATGTTAGGAGGTGGGAGTGAAAAAACACCCATAAGGGCAGGATCTTTAAAAACTCCAGCACCCACACTCTCAAAAGGAACTGAGTTATGCTCCACGAAAGGCACATTACCATCGGAGGAAGAGGAGAAGAAGGAAAGTTGGTCTACTATGACGATCTTCCCCTGATGAGGGAAACGAATGACATGGAATAGAGATGAAGCCAGGGCTCACATGGCATATGTCCAGCTTCGTCCTAAAAGGAGGTTGTAAGTTAAACTGGCATCGACAACTTCGACCTCCACTTCGACTATCTTTCCTTCCAATGTAATGGGCAAGCGTTGGATTATACCATAAGGACGAGACTCTCTCCCATCAAAGGCTTCCAAGGTCATAGGAGACTGGCTTAGAGTCGAAGAACCAATAGCCTTCCAACAAGCAACAGACATTATGCAAGTAGAAGCGCCTTCATCAATGATGGTACGATGGATCGTTTTGGAATTGATGATGACTTGAATATGGAAGGCAATTTGGTGAAGCAGTCTCGGTACATGACTATCCAGGTCAAAAGTGATCAAATCTGAGTCGGCCGGGTCAATGCCACCGATGGCCAATAGCAAAGACTTCCTCTAAGAGGGGAAAATCTGGAGAAATTCTAATAAGGACATAACTGATGGAGCCTGGGCTAAGTCCTCAATGATGCTATAGTGCTGAGTAGCATGAGAATTGGGGTTGTACGAAGATTTCTGGAGTACGCCTTTAGGAGGAGGTCAGATGACCATTTCAGTGCTAGGTCATTCAATATGAAGGGGACTAGAACTGGATGGAGGAGCACTGGAGGGGACCTCAAGCTCCTTCCCGACAGGTGATAGATACTCTTTCGCTCGAGTACTAATGTCTATGGGAATCATCCTAGCCATAAATACCTGAGAACCAGAGGGAGAAGAGGATTGAGATGGATCAGCCACCATCTGAGTTTGTTTCAAGGGAAAAGGCTCTTTCAGCATGACAGGAGTTCCAGGGGCACCTTTCAGCAAACGACTAACTTCAGACTACCTTGGGCAGTCCTTGGTATAGTGATCCTCGTCACAGATAAGGCAAGGATACTTAGGCTTGCGTTTGGCACCTTCCTCAGGTGGAGGTTTACGGGAATCCTGCTTCGGCTGTTCAGAATTATTCTTTCCTTTTCCCTTCTTTTTCACTTTCAAGGCTTTATCTGTTGTGATGGACTAGATGGCATTCACCTCAGAAGTATTACTATCATTGGATGCAGCCTGAGAAGTATTTCCATTTGAAGCATTCGACTTTCGCTTCCCAAGGTTCGCAGAAGATTTCTTAGAGGGCAGATTGACAGAACTGATGACACCATCAATATATGGTGTTAACGGAGCTTTGGAAGTTCTGGGCCTCGAAGCATTAGGCAAATAATCATATAGAGTACCAGATTGGGAGTAAACCAAGTCAAGGTACTGAGCACGCGCAATAGCTTGCTCATCAGTTGCACATGCCCCCATAGCAATATCCCGAGCTATTGGACCGACAAATGAAGTTGTAAACTAGTCACTCAAAAGCTGATCGGGAATCCAAAACTTAATCAAATGACGACATCATCTCCATTCATGAATATGATCAGAGATATGTGTGGTTGTAGTCTGTTTTAAGAATGTTAGGAGATGTATGCCCATTTCATATTGAATCGGAAACTGAAAATGAGTTAAAAACGCCATAGCTAACGAGTTAAAGTCCTGAAAAGATCCACGAGCTAACTCAATATACCACTTAGCAGCAGAGCCAGTGAGAGTCCATTGAAAAAGGCGAAATCAAATTGAATCATCAAGCCATGAGTTTGACGAGCACCATAGATGATACGTCATAACATAGGCCTGGGGATCTTCTCCAGCTTTACCATCAAACTTGGGACAATCACCTGGAATTTTAGTTGGAACTGACCGCCAATACAGATTATGAAGAATGGGATCATTTGTCAGTTTGGACACGTCCGGTAATTCCAACGTCGCTAAAAAGAGTAACTGAGGGTTAAAGGACATCTGAGGCCGCGGGTAGGAGGTAGTACCAGAGTTCCACCCAGCGACTTGTTGCCCCCATTGGTTTTGTCCGGACGAGTTTGGCCAATAAGGGTTCTACCCGTAGGAATTTTTCTCGTAGGGGTTATAGCTATAACTAGACGGTTAACCCTGGATTTACCCCCCAGCATTCCACTGATTACCAACTTGGCCTGTAGGAGCAACATAATGTTGCTGGAAATTCTGGTAAGGATTTACCTACAGTTGTTGATAATTTTGATATGGGGCAAATTGGGCTTGACCTTGGGATTGCTGGGCTCCAAACTCAGCCTGGTAGCCAAGCTGGGTTTGATAAGCAGGTTGAGATTGGGATCCAACCTAAATTTGATGACCGGATTGGGTTTGGAGCCCAGACTGGGGCTAAAAACTGGGTGACGCTTCAGATGCAACAATCATTTGAGTGCCCAGTTGAGTAGGCCCAAATTAATGTCCCTAAGAAAACTGTGGCTGAGCCATTTGGCTAGAAGGTTGACCTAGTTGAGATTGAGTGATCTGATAATCACCCTATGAGTGCCATCAGTTAAAGATTTATTAAACCAAAGGTATTATAGACTCATGTGCTGGTGTGTGTGTGTGTTCTGTGTTATTGAAACAACGGATTGATCAGATTGCCAATACAAGGAAAATAAGTGGAAAGATAGTAGAGAAATACAATAAGCAACACAAAGACACAAACAATTTTTAATATGCAGTTCACCCTATTCTCCAGGGCTACGTCTCCAGTCCAACTTCATTGGTGGCCTTATTTTATTTTGTCTTACAGTAGAGAAATTACAATACAGGGACTCAATGTGAGTACTCTTGAAGTAGATTTTTGCTTGACAGGGTCGTTCTTGAATCCGCCAAGCCACTGGAGTACACAGACTCTTCTTCCTACCAACTTTGTGACCTTCTGGTCTACAGTGGAAAGAGCCGACTATAAGGCTAGATCCAGACAGATTCCCCTATGCGGTGGCTTGAATTTCTCAAGCTCTAGTGCTCAATGGTGCCACTGCATCAGCTCGGCCCTCTGTCTCGTCCTGCTTTTCTCTTAACTCCCTCTTCTCTAGGTTCTGTATCTCAATTTTCAATTGTTCCACTCCATGTATTCTTTTTCGCTATTCATGGCTTTTAGCCATTCAAACTCGTGCCCACTCGGTTCCTCTTCCGCCTCTATCGATTCACCTTTTGTAGTTGTGCTTGGAGTTCAATGTTCGGCGTCAGCATGAACACTCAAGGAGTGGCCATGTGTCCTCATCGGAATAGGGCCAACCTGCTCGTCGATTCATTTCTTCGATTATGTCGTGGATACATTCTTTCTCCACCATGGCGGTCAAACGGATTCCAAATCCCTTTAGAGCATGGCTTAATTCCCGATTGATTCCGCGTCTTTCTATCGGGTGCAATCTCAGTCATCTGATTTGGCTCCTCAAGATCTGACGTCATATGCACACTAAGCGCGGTTGACTTGCTCGATTGATAACACGCGATCAATGGCGGTTTTCTCTCTCCTCCACCGCCACGCATCGATCAGTGTATAGGATTGCTCCGCTCATGTCCAAAACCTCTTACCATTTAAGGGCGCCCCAATCAAAACCACCAGTTTCCAGGGCATGGGTCCCGCCTTTGTACTTTAGCGCTCTTCGTTTCTCCGCCTGCAGTTCTCTGGCTTCCAACATGACTAAGGGCTTAAGGCTCCTCCATTTCGGCCTTGTTTGCCCAGCGATGGCAAAAATGAGCTCCTTTTCCTAGTCTAGGGCTCCCAAGGGCTACTTTGACCTCCTGCACAGTCTCCATGGGCCTCGGTCAGTGCACTTTGACCAAGGTCCTTGTCGTTCCATGCCAACTACTATGGCCACTGGTTCAAGGTGTTTTTTATGCTATTTTGGATTTCATTAGAGATTTGTTTCATCCTGATATAGTCAATGTTCTTTGACAGTTGTTCATGGATCTGATTTGGATCACGGCCTTCCCACTGAAAAGCTTTTGGACTACCAAAAGTTGGTTTTCTTCAAGCATTGACTAAGTGAGGGAACTGTTGTCTCACTTCTCCAATCTCAATCCACTTCACACTGCTCGGCTTCGAACCTTTAAACCCAATCCTGAGGTATTCCACTTGTCCACTGCGCGTCATCCTTACCTTCCTGTCCAGCATTGTGTCTTCCCATCGTTCACTTAGATATTCAGGTAGTAGGTCAACAACAGAAGGTAATTGACTCTACTCTTCAAGGTACTCAATAATTGAAGGTTCAAACAACCTCAAGCAATCTGCGTTCACGACTGAGTAGATGTGCATGTAAGCTGGCAGATTAAGGTGAAAAGCATTGTCACCAATCTTCTCAAGTATCCTAAAGGGTCCATACCTGATAGGTTTTAGCTTTATACCTTCACCTTGCATTCTGTCCTCGTTGATATACAGCCAGACTTGGTCTCCAACTTGAAAACTATGCTCCATCCAATGCTTATCATGCCTAGCCTTGTACTTGGCCTGGCTCTTTTCCAACTGTTCCTGTAATGCTTGCTGGATCTCCTGGATCTATTCAATGAACCTAGTTGCCTTGTCCACATCACTATGTCTTTCAACCATGGTATCTTTATCAAAGACAAAATCCAAGGGAGCCCTTGGTATGAAACCAAAACAAGTCTCAAAAGGAGATCTCTATGTAGAAGAGTGTTTGGCTCTATTGTAAGCATGTTGCACATAGCACAAGTGCTCATCCCAAATCTTAGGATGTTTGCTGCAATATCCTCTGAGTAACTGGATCACCATCCTATTAACTACTTTTGTCTAGCCATCTGTTTGTGGATGAAAAGTTGTGCTTTTCTTTAATTTGGTGTCCATTATTTAACATAGACTAGACCAAAACCTTCCCACAAATCGGGTGTCTCAATTAAATACAATAGAAGTGGGTAATCCAAAATGAACCCATACATGTTCAAAGAACAATTTTGTAGTTTGTTCAGCTGTAATCTGTTTACTACAGGGTATCAAAATACACATTTTGTTGAACTTATCCACAACAACATATAGATAATCATGACCTTTCTTAGATTTAGGCAGTCCCCCAACAAAATCCATGGAAATGCTTTCCCAAGGGTGAGAAGGAACTGGCAATGGAGTGTACAAGCCTAGTTTTCTATTGTTGGGCTTGCTTTTAGCACACATACCACATCCCTTTTCATATCTAGAAACTATCTTACTCATTCTCGGCCAATAGCAGAACCTTTGCAGCTGTGAAACTGTTTTACTTACCCCAAAGTGACCTGATATCAGAGAAGTGTGTGCTTCCCTAATTATCTGTACTCTCTCAGTTTGTGGAATGCAGAATTTCCCACAATGATATAAGAGTTAGTCCTTCACATGATAGTCCAATTCTTCTACTCTTTTGCCTTGACTCAAAGTTGCATATACATCCTTAAAGTCCATGTCCTGAGCATATTGTTCTATGTAGCTTTCATGCAGCACAGAATGATGCTTAAGTATGGTAGATGCATTTACAATCGGTCTAGATAGCATGTCCACAACCTTGTTATGTATGCCCTTTTTATATCTGATGACTAAATGAAACTGTTGTAGAAAACCCATCCATCTATAATGTCTTGATTTCTGCAATTTAGTTTGGGAGTGTAGGTATTGAAGTGGCTGATGATCAGTATGTATTACCATTTCTTTGCCCATTAAGTAATGTTTCCACTTTTTCACACTCTGGACTAATGCATACAATTCTTTATCATATGTACGATAGTTAACTACTGCAGAATTAAAAGTCTCAGAATGGTAACAGATGGGTTTACCGTGTTGTGTCAACACTGCTCCCATGGCATAGTCACTAGCATCAGTTTGGATCTCAAATGGTCTTTGTAGATCTGGCAATGCTAGTACGGGTGTTGTACTAATTTTTTCTTTTAAGGTGTCGAAGGCTTTCTGTTGTTTGCCTCCCCACTGAAACACCTTGTTCAATCCTATCAAAGCATGTAAGGGAGCTAAAATTGAGGAAAAATTTGAAATGAACTTCCTCCAATATTGTGCTGCTCCTAAGAAGCTTCTTACTTCTGTAGAAGACTTGGGTTTAGGCCAGTCTATAATGACTGCCACTTTAGAGCGATCTATTTTCAATTCACCTCCCCCTACTACGTGACCCAAATAATTTAGAGAGGTTTGCCAAATTCACATTTGGAGAGTTTAACATAAAAATTTTCTCTTTTCAAAACATCTAATGTCTGCTTAACATGCTTTAAATGTTCTTCCCATGTTTTACTAAGAATCAAAATGTCATCCAGATATACAATAACAAAATCATCAAGAAAAGTTCTGAGTACATCATTCATTAATCTCATGAAAGTAGCAGGGGTATTGGTCAAGCCAAAAGGCATAACTAGCCATTCATACAATCCCTGCTTTGTTTTAAAAGCAATCTTCCATGCATCTTGCTCTGTAACCCTGACCTGATGGTATCGAATGTGCAAATCCAGCTTGGTGAAATAAACAACTTCCTTCAATTGATCTAAAAGATCATCTATGCAAGGAAGGGGATAACGATTTTTTATTGTTATCTTATTCAGTGCTCGGTAGTCAATGCACATTCTCCACGAGCATATTTCTTTCTCACAAAAATGATTGGTGACCTGCATGGTGATGTGGTAGGCCTGATGAACCCTTTCTCAAGCAACTCCTGCACCTGTCTCTTGATTTCAGGATTCTCTAAAGCAGATACCCTGTACATCCCAATGTTAGGCAATGGAACATCTTGCTGCAAAATAATATCATGTACTACTCCCTTTGTGGGTGGCAGACCTTTAGGTTCTTGAAACAAGACATCATACTCTAAAACAATCTTTTCTATATCAGCTTGCTGATCAGCATTACAACCCTCAAATACATTGGTTTTATCAGGTGTCTTTTCCTTTACCACCATTAGTAGAAACTATTTGCATGAATTTATCATTCTTTTCATCTATCTTGAGTTTATGAGAGTATAATTATTCTTGAGCTTATGAGCTCTTACAAAGTATTCGATTTCATCTTTAACAAGTAGATACTTTTTCTCAGCTCTATAGAAAATAGCCTTTCTATCATACAAGTAAGGAATTCCTAAAACAATTCCACATATATCCAGAGGAATTACATTTAACTCAACCTCATCTACAAATGTTGACCCAAAAGAAAACTTGAGTTTGCACTTTCTAGTCACAAGTAGTTGTGCTTTATCATTCAACCATCCTAATGGGTATGGTTTCCTATGAGGTGTAGTTGTTAATCCCAATTTCTTTACAATTGCTTCAGAAATTAGATTCACTTGTGAGCCACTATCAAACAAAGTATCAATCTTTTGATTTTTGGAAAGAAATCGAATATGGAAAAGCTCATGTCTTTTTCTCTCATGTTCTTCATTAATAACAGATTGAGCGGAATTACTAGTAGATGCTTCAGAATTCTTACCTTTTATGCTTGTGGGTGCAATGATTGTTTCATCTCCCGAGTCTCACCCCAAATCTTTCTGAATAGCTGCAGCAGCCTTCTTCTTCTTGCCCTCTGACTTCTTAGGCCTCAGCTCTGGATGAAAAATCCAACAGTGCTCATCATCATGCCCCTCCTTTTTACAGTGAGTGCATGAAGCTTTGCCTTTTTGTGCAGTGTTAGCCTTCCTTGCTTTCCAATTCTGCTTTCTTTTCTCCTTGCTCTTGCTTACAGTGGGTTGGGATGGTCCCCCACTTCTGGATTTCCATTCTTTCCTCTAGCTTCTAGATGAGTAGCTTGTACAGATACCTCATCTATACTAGTGGGATAAAACATGAGGATGGTATGCCTCATGTAGCTGTGTAGACCACCAATGTACTTTAAAAGAGTTTTTGGTGAGTCTAACGAGATACCCAACATCAATGCTCTCTTTCTAAATTCTTGAGTATACCCTTGCACACTTTGCCCTTACAATTGCCGAATATTTTTCCAACTCATCATGGCTTGTTGCATGTAGGCCAATGGATAGAACTGCTTTTTTATTGCAGCAACAAATTCACTCCAGACAGAGATGGTCTTACCATGCTTCTTTATATCGACTTGGGTCCTGCCTTCCCACCAAACCAAGGCAGTGCCTCCTAGGCATAGGCTTGCCAGATGAATCTTACTCTTGTCTGAGTCTATGTTTTGTACTCTGCAATACACATCAATTTTTCTAATCCAATTGTCCAACTTTTCAGCATTTATCTCTCCATCATATATAGGAAAATCAAATTTAACATCTAGTTTAATCAAGGATGCTTTCTTATTATGCACAGGGCTATTAGGAGGTGTAGGAAAGCTTTCTTCTTTCTCTTTCCATTTTTAGTGGTCATGAGAATGAGATTCATCTTCTTATTTATCTCGTTTAGAGCCTGATGAATCTTCATCCTTATGCTTTCTAAAGTCCCTATACATTTCTTCTACCATAGACTTTATAGCTAGGAAACTTTCTATGAATTGTGGGTCTATCCCTATAGAACCTTCCTTTGACATTGTCTTCCGAGAATAGACTCTCCCATTTTCAGGATTAGTTTCCACCAACTCTCCTTCTCCTAATTTGAGCTTTGATCTAGTGAGCATTCACAGCTAAACCAACACAAGCTTGTCTAACCTTACAACCTAGGGCTCTGATACCACTTGATTTGATAATCACCCTATTAGTGCCATCAGTTAAAGATTTATTAAACCAAAGGTATTACAAACTCATGTGCTAGTGTGTGTGTGTTCTATGTTATTGAAACAACGGATCGATCAGATTGCCAATACACAGAAAATAAGTGGAAAGACAGCAAAGAAAGACAGTAAGCAACACAAAGACACAAACAATTTTTAATAAGGAGTTCACCCTATTCTCCAGGGCTACAGCTCTGGTCCAGCTTCAGTGGTCACCTTGTTTTATTGTTTCTTATAGTAGAGAAATTACAATACAGGGACTCAATGTGAGTACTGCTGAAGTAGGTTTTTGCTTGGCAGGGTGGTTCTTAGATCCCCCAAACCACTGGAGTACACAGACTCTTCTTCCTACCAGCTCTGTGACCTTCTGGTCTATAGTGGAAGGAGCCGACTGTAAGGCTCGATCTAGATAGATTCCCCTATGGGATGGCTTGAATCTCTCAAGCTCTAGTGCTCAATACTTCCACTGCATCAGCTCGGCCCTCTGTCTCGTCTTGCTTTTCTTTTAACTGCCTCTTCTTTGGGTTCTATATCTCATTGTTCAATTGTTCCACTCCATGTATTATGTTTCACTGTTCATGGCTTTTAGCCATTCGAACTCGTGCCTGCTCGATTCCTCTTCTGCCTCTGTCAATTCACCTTCGACAGTTGCGCTTGGAGTTCCCTGTTCGGCGTCAGCATGAACTCTCAGGGAGTGGCCATGTGTCCTCATCGGAACAGCGCCAGCCTGCTCATTGATTCATTTCTTCAGTTATTTCGTGGATACATTCTTTCTCCACCGTGGCAGTCAAACGGATTCCAAATCCCTTTAGAGCATGGCTTAATTCCCAGTTGATTCCCCTTCTTTCTATCGGGCACAATCTTAGCCGTCTGATCTGGCTCCTCAAGATCTGACGTCATATGCACACTGAGCGCGGTTGACTTGCTAGACCGATAATGCACGATCAATGGAATTTTTCTCTCTCCTCCACCACCACGCGTCGATTGGTGTATGGGATCACTCCACTCCTGTCCAAAACCTCTTACCGTTCAAGGGCGCCCCGATCAAAACCACCAGTTTCCAAGGCACGACTCCCGCCTTTGTACTTTAGCACTTTTCGTTTCTCCGCCTGTGGTTCTTTGGCTCCCAATGTGACCAAGGGCTTAACGCTCCTCCATTTCGACCCTGTTTTCCCATCACAAATCAGCTCCTTTTCTTGGTCTAGGGCTCCCAGGGGCTACTTTGACCTCCTGCGCAGTCTCCATGGGCCTCGGTCAGTGCGCTTTGACTGAGGTCCTCGTTGTTCCATGCCGGCTGCCATGGCCACTGGTTCAGGGTGTTTTTTATGTTGTTTTGGATTTCATTAGAGATTTTTTTCGTCCCGATATAGTCAAGGTTCTTTGAGAGTCGTTCATGGATCTGATTCAGATCATTGAGGTTGACCCACTTGCCCAGAAGGTTGAGTTTTCTGGGTACTGGGTTGTCCTTGCACCACTGAGGGTTGTCCTGATTGGCCAGATGGCTGAGTCGACTGGACAGTTGGTTGTCCCGGTTGACTTTGGGGCTGACCAATTTGCCCAGACTATTGACTAGGCTGGACAGTAGGTTGGCCTTGCTAACCATAAGGCTGACCAACTTGTCCAGAAGAGTAGCCTTGCTAGACACCGAGTTGACCTTGTTGAATGTAAATTTGTCCCGAATTACCAGAAGGTTGCCCGAAATAGGTAAAGGAAGAACCACCAAAGGCCGATGGTTATCCCTGGAAGGGTTATCCTTGTGGGCCTCCAGGTTGCCCTAGATAAGGTTGTCCGTAAGACGGTTGACCTTGATAAGGTGGCCCTTAAAAATTTGTGGGTGGTGCTTGGCCGCCATGATAAGTGGTGGTACCCCAAGTAACGGACAACAGAAACATGACCACAACCACGGGTTGAGATGGCATAGGTCTGGGGTAATAGATATGAGCTCCACGAGAATCATAATAATTAAATGGATTTTGAGGATCCGGATTCCGAAGAGCTTGTACATATTGATTATATGCCTCCCCTGCTGGAATGGAACCATAAGAAGGTGGGGCACTTAGTGTGGGATTAACGACTCCTGCCGTTGGGCCACTATTGGTAGGACTAGCAGAAGCCTCGGTAATAGTAGTGAGCACCGAAGTAGTGGTGGCACTGACAACAAGGGTTGAAGAAGCCACACAAAAAGTTGGCATGGTTGGAACAGATGTGATGGAAACATTGTGAATTTGAGGTGTAAATGACTCCGAAGTTCGAGGGACAGTACGAACCCATATGGAACTCGAAAAGGGAGACCTAGAACCAATGATGTTCGCCAAAGCATTATATCTTAACGGCAATGTGACACCAAGGGAAGTAACACGAAAAGGTGAAGTTCCTATTGCACGGAAAGATAAAGTTTCCGTGGGAATAGGTATTTCACTTTCTGACACAAAGGATTCTTCACCGAAGATGAGAGTCGTCTCATCCATGTCGGACTAAGACATCGGGACAGAAACACTAGGAGGAGTAGCGGGAAAGTATTCTTTAGAAGGCTCCCAAATGGGGTTTGAATTAATATCGTAAGACTCGTCCTCTGGGGTGTGAGATTTAAGCGGTTGGATACTCAAGATAACAGGGAGAGTATCACTAACAACTGAAACTTCGGGAGCGAGAGAGGAAGGAGACCCTTGGTCACTTGGAACGGGAGATGAGATTGATTATTCCGCTAGGATGATTCAATTTAAAATCCTAGGAAAACTAATGAGAAATAACCCTACTCAAACTAAATGCAAACAAGATCTAACAGGGTAAATTTGAACGTGGCCAAATAAATTTTAAGACACAGGAACAAAACTTAACCTTTTCATCTTTAAAGAGTCGAGAAAAGGACCAAAAGATTACTCTAGTGGGCCTTCGAATATTTAATGAGCCTGAAGTGACAAGTGCTCAAATGGACCTTTTCTTTTAGGGAGTCTGAAAATGAATGAAAGTGACTACTCTGAGAACTAGGCAAAAGGTTTACCAAACAAACCATAAAACTGCATATACACCTTGGCAGTCATATGAAAACCAAGGACTTTCCATACGGCAGTCAATCTTCCCGAATGCTGTGTTCGGTGCATTATGGTTTGCAAGGCGGTAGACATGGCATCCTAAGGATATAGGATGATAACCTAGTGGGGTCTCCCAACATATACTCAATGGTACATGGGAGCACAATTCCGTACTAGACCGCTATTGAGTCACAGAAGGAGGAATCACCCAACCCTGAGTGAGAACACTAGTGACAAGGTTTAACAATGCCAGAGCACGTCTCTAGCCTAAACCTCTAAATAATGAGCGTTATGTTCCAATGCATTGTTATATTTATTCAGTTCATTTTAAAGTTGATCTTCAATTATGTTTCAGTTTTCAGGCCTTACTGTATGTATACAACAAAACCTAGGATGCAGCTAGAATGAATGAAATATCCTTTTACTTCAATGAACACCTACCTACGGGAGGGTAGAGAGATCATTCCCAAACCAAGAAAACCAAGATGAGCAAATGCAATCACACAATGCATATAGACATCATTTCCTACGATGCATGGGTACTACTAATGAGATATTTTATCATTCACTTTCCAATATGCAACCTTGAAATGCAAATTCACTTTCACTTTCACACACTAAATGAATGCAGTCTTTTGATTTTTTATGTTTTAAATTCAAAGAAACAAACAAGCAAGTGTGAAAGAATCGGTTGATCCAAACAATCGTGATCTATGTTCGGTAGTGAAAAGAGATTGAACCAATACCAAAGATTGGTTCAATAATTGTCACTAAAAATCAACCAGAAACAAAGAATGAGGAAGGCTCAATCAAACCAATAAGAAAGCTATAAACGAATCTTGAGCAAACCAGAAACCAAGCCAATTGATTCAATGAACTTGAAATGAACTAGGTCACACAGGAAAAAATGCAAGATTCATTCAACAAAGCCAAAGAAAGAGTGCCTCAACCGTAAATAGTGAAAAACAAATGACTGAGCAAGCGAAAAAGGCAAGGGATCAACAGGACTGGCAAACTCAGAAGGCAAAATTGAGAAGATCAATTCTATAGGTATCGTCGTGAGGACAACACAAACAACTAGCGCTGATAAGCAAATAGCTATAGCAGCAGGGTGACGTCGTCGCAGAAGTACACGTCTTTTCCGCGATGAACCGATTTCAGGAGTCATTGCAACTGTGTGACGTTATTCAATGATGCACAGGACTTTACAAAAGAGTGAGCACGACGTGAGCGTGACTGTTAAACTATGTTCCACGATGATGTAAAAAACAAAAGCAAACGAGCCAAAAACTCTGAAACAAAAACCAGCCAATCTAACAGACAATAGAGGGACTTCCCAGATCGATCTAGGTGACCCAAAAGACTGATAATTGATCCCCAAAAACCAAGAGAGACCAAATCAAAATCAAAACAAGATCAAAGAGAAGAACATAGGACAGAATCCCCAGCGAAGTTGCCAATTTGGGATGCAGGAAAGTGTTCCCTCTGTAGACAGAGGCAACCCCTCTAGCCCTAGAGTGGGTCTAGTCACAAACAAGGATAGATCAACAATAGATTTCCTTAAACAGTCATAGTTGGAGGCCTACCTCAACCGGTGGTCGATGGAGTTCTGTTGCACTGCTCCAGCTTTTGCTTCCTTCTCCTCAATGAGTGATCAACCTGAAACAATGCAAAGGAAATACAACAAAGCACGTAACCGGAAAACAAAAATGATCTATTTTCTCACAAAGTCAAGAAGTCATGAGCTATCAAGTAAATTACATACAAGACATAGGAAAACATCATTGATTCTATTAATAATGAAATAAGGGCAAGCTTACAACCAAGGTCTTGACGTTGCAAGCCTTCTTAGAGGAATCCAGCCAGCATGTTCTTCAAGCATTCACTCTTTGAAGATGGATCTCCCAACATACAAAGTTTCTCTCTCACTTTTAAGTTTCACATAAATTCAAAGGCACTTCACAACCTTCCACAAGCTATCAACTCTCTCACACTTGTCACACCCACACTAGCTATCTATCAAACTCAAAAGCACTAACAGCACTGCTCAATCCAAGAATTTACCAACTAGCTGATCATAGCAAAGGTGAGTTTTTAAATAGGAGAAGGAGTCTCCATGAAAGGTGGAAGAGAGAGCTTATCCCCAAGGAAGATAGAAAAATTGATGGAATTACCATACCAGAGAAGGAGGGTGACACAAACTATGCCAACAACTAGGTCTGGAGTCATCTAGAAGGCGGACTGTCGGAAAAATTCGCCCAATATGGATCATCGCGAGCGTATAACTGAGCTTTAGTGCTGACATCGATAGTAAGTAATGTAGCTAGTCAGATCGTCGCTAAAGATAGAAAATAGTGTCACGACGGAGCATGAAATTGGACCGTCGCGGGAAACAGATGTACTTCCGCGCTGGAGGTGCGGCTAGACTGTTTACTGTCATAGTTCATCACATATATTAAGTCCATTCTCGCAATGAGGCAAACAACTTAGCAAAAGTGGGTCAATTGGCAGCATAAGAGAGCATTTGTTCAGTATGAGCATGTTTGACTTGGACACCTAACACAGTAGAAGGACTGGGGTGAAAGCAGTGACAAATTACTGTGTAACACTCATGTAATTGATTCTTCTAGTTTTTTAATTCTTCATCTGATTCTAATTGGCATGAACTATCCTTCTGCCAATTGATCCATGCATCTATAGTGGGATTAATCTAGTCTTCATCTCGCATAGTGAGTTTATATATGTGATCAATGTCTTCATCATCATAGTCATCACAGACTGGCTCTATGTATCACGGAACTTCAGTCAGGTCCAATGGAATAATCACTCTGAGGCCATACTTTTCAAACACCATGTTTCACTTCTTCAAATTAATAATAGAATTCATATCAAAATCCCATTCAATCTCGAGCAAGGTTGGGTATCGATTAGTCTCATAAACTATTTCACTAACTTCAAAATCTACAAGGATAGTCACTCCCTCATTTTCTACAATCACTCCATGCAAGTGACCCATAAAAGTTCTCTTTTGTTGGTTTTTCATGTGCATATGGATTGGCGACTGCTGCAACATAGGTTTCCCCATACATTCCCAAGTCTATTTGGCAATACATTAGCATCAGATCCTAAGTCTAGAATTATTTGGTCCATGTCAAAATCACCAATTTCTTTTGTCAACTACATTTCCCTACCAGTTCTCCTCTTTCTTCAGTTCACCTTATTTACTGTGTGGTGTTATGATAACTACATTTCCTTGCTAGCATAGTTATCTATTAGTTCTTGTAGTCCATAAACTACCTTCTAATCCCTCAACAACTTCATGCATGTTTGTTAAAATTATTTTAGCACTGTGGGATCAAAGTTCTCTGTCGTAGTACTTTCTTCAGATTTATCTTGTCATGGGACTATTGGTATCTAAGTTGTAGACATAGAAGCACTTGGATCCATACAAATTTTCCTTGCCTCCATAAATATCCCCTTTTCTCTTTGTATGTCAAATCCAATACTCTTATCACCAACCCTGTGAACCCTTGTATTTGATTTTCCTTCTACCTTTTCTTCACTAGAGGCTATACCACTTCGCGTGACTATATTGACACTAGGATTGGCTCCACATGGCTCGTACCTCATCATATGAATGTTCTACATTGGTTGTTAGTTCTTCTTTTCCTGCATCTTTGCTATTAATAGAGGACACTCTTCTATAACATGATAAAATTGCTTGCAGTATTAACAAGAAGGATGGGTTGGATTCTGATATTCACATGCAAGATGTCCTGGTTCTCCACAATTGTAGCACATGATCTGGCCTCAACCTATTCTAGCAACTCCTCCTCCTATTCCACATACTTGGAATCCTCCACGAGGCGCAGGTGAGCCTTGGTCGTTCTGCGTGCAGGTTTTGTCTATCATCAAGTCATAGCTTAGATAATCTCTTTCATTGTGGCCAACCGATTTACAAAACTTGAAAAATAGTTGCTTTGGTGACTGTATAAACTTTTACAACATATAACAATTGTTTATCGTATGCATCCCTGACACTTGACAGATACTACACCAAACGCCTAGACCAGCACTTGATCCATTAGGAGACTCTAGTTTTAGCACGTTAGGACCTCCTGCAGATATATAGTCTCGGTGCACATCGAACTGATCTTTATTGTGGCCTACAACCTTACATTTCATGCACCAAACTTCATGGCGTAGTCATAACTGAACCTCCTTTCCCTTCTTTAGATCCTACAATTCCATATGCAGGCTTGCTAACTGTGACTAGATCTATTGGAATCCCATATCTATATCTTAGATCAGCAAAGCCTCCATATTCATCGCGATATTTAATTCTTCGACCTAAGATCCGATCTTCTATTGAGACACCGAAAATCTTAAATGTGGCAATAGCGAATTTATGTACCATTCCTTATGTTGTTCGTCTAAAATCTGAAGATTATCTTGTCTGAGTAAGCACTTCAACCTCTGATCCATATCCCATGCACACTCGTTACCCATCTTCTTGATCTCCTTTATTTCAGTAACACAGCAAGGCTCTGATTTTAGCTTTCTAAATTCTGCGTTCAGTGTAGTATTTTTCTCAACCAACGTAGCATTCAGATTGGTTGTACTATATTTGATATACGATGTAAGCGCTCTATCCTATAGCGCTATAACCAGTTTAAATTTCTTCATGTCATTATCATTGATTTGTTGTGCCTTCCACATAGCTTTTGCTAGGAACCAAAACTGATCAAGATCCTCTGATCCCTGGCCCTTGAATATAGCCATTTTCACTCTATTCGCCATACTAAAAAATGAAGGTGGACATGGAGGCGGAGGTGTAGGTGCATGAGGTGGTGATGAAGGTGGAGATGGGGTGCATGGATGTGGAATCTGAGAAATTCCCTGAACTTTTATCAATGGTGCATGTCCACGTGTTTTAGCGCTGGTCCATTCTCCTTCACTGTCTAATTCTCCCAATAATGGATTGCACGCGCCCTTAGTATATTTGTCCTAATCAGATCTGAATATTTTTCTGCTTCACTGAGATCCAGTATGACCTCTTTTAAACATCAATTCAAACGAATAACACCCTTTTTCACACAACAACGTTTAAATCCAAGTTTTTAGCGATCGCGGGTACTTACATATCAGACCCTTAAAGAATCAGCATTTAGCTTCGCTATAAGATAAAAATGTGTCAATTGCAATTTTAGTTACAAAATCACCCAAAATACTATGGATCCAATAGTCGACTCTTCAAGATTCCTGATCAGTTCAGGAGTCCATACAATAGGATAATCATGTTTCCAAGTAGTTTCGTTGTCTTCCAACTTAGATAGCCACTCGTGCAATTCTCAAGGGAATGATATGAAAAAGGTCTCGTGCTCTTCTCTATAGATATATCTTTGTAACCACCTCTCTTTTGACCAATGCAGATTCCGATTTTCCTAAGCTGCAAACTCGTACAACTACTTATCTATCCACTTCTCGATTTCTTTCTTAGTTGGTGTCCATGGACACCACATCACACATCACTCAGATAAATCCCAATCCTAGCAACATAACCATTTTTTTGCTTGAGGGGTCCTGGACCTAGGTTTAGATTTAACTGTGTTAACCAAAAAAAACCTACACTACCAGCCCTTTTGGCAATAGTCCACTTAGCGCAAACCGTAGTCTCACCCAAGGTAGTATTGGGGGATTCTAGAACCAAGTTTCTACATCCAAAAGGTTATGTGATGAAGCAACGAGGCATTTCCTCAATCTAGCGCCCGATTGGATCTTCGCGAGACCTTATCACCAGAACTACAAACTTAAATTGATTTCTACTTAATGAGATCTATAAGCTTTGCCTAATTGTTCTAACATGCATAAGTTACCACATAAAAGTAAATTTGGACCTTCGCAATGAAATTAGAGAATCAAATTATAGCTAAGCATAAAAACATAAATAGATAAATATATAGATACTTTCACAAAATTTCTTCAAATATACATTATTACTTTAGATCTTCAATAGATACACTTGTTCTGACCTTGTGCACACAAGTACAGGAGCCTATGCACTCAGCTGTGAACCTGCCAAGGTATCCACACACTCAACTAAAAGAACCTTCCCCTTTACCATGATACAAAATTACAGACTGAAAATATTACTTATCAACTATCCATGAGCTTAGAACTTAGAACAATCTAATGACTCCTAGATGACTCCCTTTTATATCTTTTACATTACATTACCATGCTCCGTGAACCATGGGCAGAGTTCATTGTTTACTCAAGAAAACCCATCCATTTACAAAATAAGGGGCTTTAACCTTCCTAAATCCCCTTTGACTCTTAATGTTTTGCGCGCTCCTTTCCTCAAAATTCAGAGACTTTACAATATTACATCAAAATTGACTCAGAACTTCGACAAAATTAAACCTAGGGGTCTGTGTCCCAACATGTGTATATTTTCTTATTATTTATTTTAGAGTTTTAGTTATTATAGTTGCATTTGATTTGATCACAATGATGGTTTATGGTTTGATATGATATTCTTAAGTGATTAATGTAATGTGGCGAAGTGATTTATGAATGTTAAGAATAAAATAGCATAATAATACCACATCTCCACATCCTTCAAGCTTGCAGAAACCTGGTTCTGTATCCTCCCATAGTCACTTCAGGGGAGACTGTGATATGCTTGCAAGCCATTACCGAAAGGGCCAGTGATTGAAGGTTTTGTTGGTGTGCAATATAGATCAAACCTAGGTCAACCCAAACCAAGGCAACAAATGGTTCTGTTTCAGGGACCGAGATCAGTTTGAAGGATATGTGGATGTGGCACCCATCAAAGAAGGAGCTTCAAGATTGGATAGAACTAGAAGAGGGAGAATTTGTAGATCAAGAAAATATAAGCCCTTGTCTGAGAGTTGAAGCTTGGTTATAGAAGTATATTTTTATAGATCAATACAAAAAAAATTTCACTTCATTTCCTATTGAGCTGTAAGAATGGTTATCAAGGTTGATCGAAACAAAGAACTATTTTAAGGGTGGTGAACCTATGGTGTGGACTCTTGAACTGATACATCAACTCAAAATCACTGACAATAGGATTTCAAGGGTTGTCAATTTCTGGATTGATAGTATCTTGGTAGGATTCATTACTGAGTTCGAAGTACACTCCACTATGTCTTACAACAAAGTAGAACAATGATTCTTCAAAGGACTATGAGGTAGGTATTTAAAATCTCTAAAACTTTGGATTAAGATGTTTTTGTGTGAAAAGGGAGATTTGCATATGCAGTCATATTTCTAGTTTACTTATGTTTAGAAGAAGAGGGAATAAATCTGAGAAAGATATCGCAGTAATGCGAAGTGAGAAGAGATATAGAGTAGATACTATAAAGAGATCTTGTGGACAAGATCTAAATACTTTCATAGATATTGGTTATAGCCTTCTTTTGAGTGAATCTGAAACTGAAGAAATCATCCTTGATAAGTGATGAGCACTAGTATTCCAACAAGAATGTTGCAAATCCTAGGGCTACCAACTTTACTTCATCAACCCAAGGTCCGTACAAATTTGGAGGTGACTGTATTGTATATATAAATAGATGTAATGGTCTACTCTTGTCACTATTCAACTAGGGTGATAGAACACTAAGGTTTCTCAAACCAATTTTCTATTGACTAGAAGAAGTCTTACTACCAACTGGAGAAAGGAAAATTATCCTAAATGAAAGAAAATGAACGTTTTCTGTTTTAAGGAATGAAAGACTGAATTGGAAGATGCTTGTAAAGTGACATGAAATCCTCTATCTACTCATTGACACATTTTTCTTGAAAAATAAACCTAGCTTAACCCTATTTATCACATGTGATGATTTAAACTAACTGAGCATGGAATCTAATGTAGGGAGTGTTATATCTATTGCATGCATGTGCTAATTAAGAAAAAAAAAAAACTCTTTCTCTTTTTTTTTTTCATTTTATGAATGCAAAGGCTAATATTCACTTGTTCTTTGGTAGGGAAGATAGTTATGGAGGAAGAGGGTTAGAATGGTCTTAATGGTATGAAGGTAAAGTAGAGGACCAATCCCAGCTTCAGTGATGATTTTGCAATATTTGAGCTGAAAACAAGCTGCTACAGGATTTCCTACAGGAAAACTATAGCATGTCCTAGTTCTCCTACATGATCCTTTATTTTACTACATGAAATAGGACGAAAGGTTAGGAAGTGGTTTAGAAGGTGGAATGAAGCATGGGAAAGGTAGATAATGGGAGAATAAGGCATGGAGGGGGTGAACACAATCCAAAGCTCAATCAAGTACTTCGAGATGGTTGGATTTGCTCAATGGAAATGGCAATTTTTGCTTATAAAACAAGAATTGGCTAGAGATTTTAGTGGATTTTGGAAACATGGGTGAATAAGGCTTGGATGAGGCAAATGCGATGAGGTATCCCTGCAACGTAGAAGCTCCTACAACAACACACATTCTTGTCTGCATCTATGCACAGATTCATCTATACATGGGAAATATTTATTAAATGGAAGAAAATAGAGTTATTGCCATCTAATGCCTAATTTCACGAACGAAAGTGCTTTGAAACCAATTAAAAAACTTAAGAGACAAAAAATTACAATGGAAACTCATCCTAAGAAACTTAAAGACAATCACCTACTCATCAAGAAACCCTAGATTATGCAGCAAAGTAGGAACTCTGTTTTTCAGTTGTATGAAAGTATCCCTCAAGTCATGATCCCAAAAGAGAGATGAGGTGAAAACCACTATCACCAGTTTTTCTAAAATGTCTAATGTCACTATGATACCAATATTATAACTATCAACAAATGGAAGAAAACTAATTAATCATATCAATACTTTCAAATTAACAACACCAAAATTAGTTCAACAGCTAACTATGAATGTACTCTAAGCATACATATACAAAAAGAGGAACCTCTATTGCTAGGGTTGGGCCCTAACACAAGAGATTCATCCCTTTGCGTCAACTCAGTGCTGGATCAAGGGAATGCTTCTCATTTTCATTAAAATATCAAAATTACACAAGATTTGTAAGTCACAATGTCTCGACTCAAAAATTCCTCTTGGCTACAATAAACAAAAGTCAAATCCTAATGAGTCTCTAGGTCTTCTTATTTATACAACTGAATTTACCAACAACTACCTTAAATTTAGGGAGGCTTGGATCCCAATCTCGAGATCAACAGGTCTTCAACTATCACTGGCTTAACTGCCAATGATCTTAATGGCTTCCCTACTTGCAACTTAGATATGATGAGATTTGATGGACGAATCTTTGAGTGATTGAGGAGTTAAGGAGGGAGATCCCATCTCCTAAAATCCCTCTTGCTTGTCTCTTTCAAGTTCCTACACTTTAATTAGCCAAAATTTGCTCCAAAACATGCAATCAATGCACATTAGACCACTAGACATGACATCACATCTTTACCCTTCTAATTAAGAAAAATATAACAAAACATGTAAGGAATTATGAGAAAAGTTGATTTTAGTAAGCTAGAGAGTTAAATTAAGGTCCATATAATTTACCCATTGATGAGGCTCATAAATAACCCTCAAGGAACTCTGCAGTATTCACCCTTCTAGCTAGAAAGTTCATCAAAGCCAGAATCTAGTAATAGCTAGTGTGTTTTTGGCTCTCCCCCTCCTTATACCCCTCCTACCCCCATACCCCTCCCCTTACTTCTCCCCCTCCCCTTCCATGAAGAAGTATGGTTGATGATATTAAGCTACCTGTCTTCAAAGGAACTCAATTAGAGAATCCGGAACATCGAAGTAGATCAACAATGAGAATATAAAGAAAGTGCAGCTCATTACAATGTTCCCAGATAGGGAATTGACATGGCATATGAAATATTCAAATAATCAGATTAAAACATTTGTTGATATTACAATGATAAGAGAGCTTAAGAAATCGAATTATAAGTCACAATGCATCACCAAGTTGAAAGAGATCAAACAGAAACCTACTAACTTTGTTTGAGATTTTGATTAGAGATTCAAGGTGTTGTTGGATCAAGTAAGCTTCGACATATCTTTGTAGCAACATCAAGAATCATTTATATTTGTGTTGCTACCACATATCAGATTACCACTAACACAACAAGAGATAGGAACTCACACCGAAGCTCTAGAAATTGCGATGAAATTGGAATCTTCGCCTATAGGAGATACTAATGCAAGCATGCAAAATATTTAGAGTCAGTTGGTGAACCTAACCCTGTAGTTACAAGAAATCAAGAAAAGCAAATAAGTCAGAGAAGAAGTATGGTGTACGAAATGTAGATCAAAGTGCCATTCTGAATAACAATGCCCTATCTTCAGGAATTACATGGTTGGTGGAGCACCGAATCCCTTGAACAAAGGATCCAACCTATGGTGAAAAATATATAAGACTAGAGTTGAACATCATTCATAAGACTATTACCTGTTACAGAAATATGTACAGACTCTACAGAATCTCTACTACAAATTCTATAAATTAGTAGGACATTATGAGAATAAGTGTCGGGTTTATGAACTAGTGATGGAGCATGGTGTTGACACTTATAGAATGAAAGAAGAAGAGCATGGACAAGAGGACAATGGAAAGCACAGTGAGCAAGGAGGTTACTATTGGGCATGGAATCCCCTCAAGGCATGTTTTGGGGCTTAAAGCCCAAGTTTTCACCAAATCCTTTGTAAAAGCTCCGCGAATTGTGGGTGCAGGGTGCAAAGTCATAATAGACTCAGAGGGTTGTCCACCCTTGTTGTTGCAATGTAATGTGGCTTGATAAACCTATTGTATAAATAAAGCGAGGCTCTAAGTGTAGAAGATAGTTGAAGAAGAGAAGTATGAGGAGTTTAAGAGATTGAGTTGAAGTGTAAAGTGTGTCTTTGGGTCGTAGAGTAGGAGAAGGCTCTATAGCTAAGTGTGCAGAGGCCTAGTAGTCCATAGTTGAGTTTGCAGGGCAGGTCGAGTCTATAACCGATTGGAAGAATTAATAAAGAGAAGTTTACAATATTTCTGTATACCTTTTCCTATTTAATGTATTATTGGGTTTAAATTGAAAGTGTACTGTTTAGTTGCTATGCAAACCTATATGTGTATGTTGTATAAATAAATATAACACAAGGCTTTTATTTATGAGAAAGTAACTAACCAGTGAAGGAAGATAGGTAAGATCTTTGGGGAAACTTAGGGAAATAGTGCAGAGTGTTGCTCCAGCAACGCGCAAGCCCCACAGCGCCTGGTAAGGGCTATGCGAAGGCAAGTATATCAGGGCGTGAAGGCTAGGGAAGTGCTCAAATCATCCTATGCAAAGGGACTAACAGTTGGACCAGTTCAACCTATCAAACACCTCAAGGGTGCAGAAACCTGGTTCCAATACCCCTCCATATTGCTTTGGATGAGACCTTAGTCTACGCTCTGTGGACTGTTGTCGAAAGGGCCAGTAGTGGAGGGATTTGTTTGGCTAACTAACTCCGAACCTGGGTCAAGCCCAACAAGCCAACAAATGGTTATATTGCTGGGACCAAGACCTACATGAAGATTTCTAGTGTTATACCACTGGAATCCAATAAGGAAAGGAATTGAAGATTGGTTGGATAGAAAGATTCACGATTTCGTGAGGAAGGAAAACAGGAATTTGTGACTATCAAAGGAAGAGTGGTTAGACTGCTACTTATACACAGAGATCCACAAAATTTTATGTGCATATTTCCCTACTAAGTTATACGAGTGGATCGTGAAGCTAGCAGATAGCCAAGGAAGGTGTAAGCTCAACAGACCAATTGTGTGGACTCCAAAATTGGTGCGCAGATTGAAAGCATCAGAAGATAAGATAATGCACACTATTGGTCACTAGATCGATCGAATTATAGGAGGATTCATCACCGAGTTCGTGATCGATACTTTAGTCAGCTATAGCAAGGCAGAATAACACTTCCTCAAAGGGCGACGAGGTAAGTACATTAAATCTTTGAACACTTGGATTAAAATTCTACTGTGTGAAAAATGGGTTATGAAAATAAGGATGTTTGGGGCAATGTGAAGTGGTAGAATCTACAGAAATGAAGGTAGTACAAAACTAGAAGCTAGCCCCTTGATTTCACCTTCACGAGGGGGTAAAGAAGAGCTCACGAAGGTCTCACCAAGAAGTGTGATCAATTTGATAAGGTAGAGAATTCCACGCATACCACCCCCACCCACACCGCCACCAGTTTCATCGTCTTCACCCCCATCTTCGCCCATACCACCTCTGCCACCACAGTGAACCAATACTGTGAGTGCGATAAAGTTGCCAGTGTTCAAGGGAGTAGGGAATGAAGATTCGGACCTGTTTGGTTCGTGATAAAAGTTTTATGGGAAGCGCAGGGAGTCATGGATAACAATATAAAGAAAGCGACATTAGTCAGCGCTCTACAAGATCGCGTGCTAACCTAGTACATTAAGCATTCCAATGACAATCTGAATGTAGGGATTGTAGATATCTAAGCTGCACTAAACAAATAATTTAGCAGACTGAAGTTAGAGGTACAGTCAATCATTGGGTTTAAGGAAATCACAATGCTACTGGGCGAGACCCCTTGGGAGTTGGATCAGATATTGAAGTGCACAATTCGTGAAGCTAACTTGACGTTGACGGATGGACAACACCACGAATGCTTTGTAGCATCATCAACACCGCATCTAAGGAACACACTGTCACAACAGAGGCTAACAACTCAGACCGAGGCATTGGAGGTTGCAATTAGATTAAATGAGACTCTGATACATGATCCCAACCTGGGAGTTCAGCAGATTCATGCGCAGCTGAAAAACTTGTGCCTTGAGATGCAGAGTTTAAAACTAGACAGGGTAGCTCTCCCAAAATTGCGCGAGGAGGTATGGTGTGTAAAGTGCAAGGGTAAGGGACATGACAAGGACCACTGCCCAGTGTTCACAAATTATCTTGTGAGAGGAGGACCAATGATGTTGAGACTGGAGGTGCAAGCAGGACCGAGCACAGTGCATGAAATATGGTGCGGAATCTATCAAATAGGAGGAAATCATGCTACATATAACTTCCATTTATTACAAAAGTACATGCAGAATTCACATCAGTTATTCTATAATTTCTATAGGTTAGTGGGACATGATGAGAGCACCTGTAGAAGTTATGAGCTGATGATGGATTAGACTCATACCTATAGAGTTCAGGTCAAAATGCGGGCCCTTGACTAGAATGTAGGGATGGCACAAACCAGATTTCAGGGGCATGGACGAGGCTGATGTGGAGGACCAGGAAGAGGTCACGGATAGCTGATATTTTATAATGTGGAGGGCCAGGACATTATGCCCACGAGTGTATGAATCCAACATGACCCATCATGCTTGCATTGTGTGTTGTTTGATCATGAGACAAAGGATTGTCCCACACTGATAGCGAGGTTGCACTATAAAGGAGCACTCCAACCTCCCCCAACTCAAAACCTGGAAATTATGAGGTCTGAGCTGCATGAGGAAAAGCCTAATGTGAATATTGTGCTCTGAAGTGGAATTACAACAAGGGATGACAAAGGCAAGTAGCCCGAAGAAAGTACTTGGGTTCGCAAGGCTCCAACAAAGGAACCCGAGTTTGATTTGGACCACGCTAAGGAAACCCTCATGGCAGCTAAGAAGAGATTCGTTGATGCCTCCACTTCATGGGGTAAAGACAGACTGGAGCCAAACATGGACTCATTGATGCCCACAACATTCTTGGAAACATGCATGAAGCTGTTGCGCTACAACAAGGCTGTAAAGGGGCTACAGGAACTCATAAATAGATGCACTGGGATCGTGTAAGGAGAACCGAGCGTAGTCCGGAAGCTCAGAAAGCACACAATGCAAACAGGAAGAGAGATGAGATTGACTACGCAGATGGGGGAATATGAGATGGACCAAGTGATTTTGGATCTAGGATCGAACGCAAATGTCCTACCAAAGCAAACATGGGAGCGCATAGGAAGGACTACACTGCAATGGTCTCCTATCCAACTATGAATGGGGAACCGCAGTAGATATCAAAGGAGCAAGCACACTAGTAGATTTTGAGGTGATAGAGATTGTTGATGAAAACAATCCCTACCCCATGCTATTAGGAATAAATTGGGCTATTGACATGAATGGGGTGATCAATTTGAAGAAGCGCAAGATGATTTTAAAAAGAAGTCTCTACGCATAGTTGTATCTTTGGACCCTACAGAAGGATCGCGCTACACAGAGCCAGTACGTGACTACGATAGAGACGACGATTTGGATTGCATCTACAAGATAACTGCACGAGAACAAGACTGGGTGAATCCGACCGTAGATGGACACATCTCATGGGAGTGCAAAACCTCTTGCATATCAGATTCTGATGAAGAGATAGAATGATGGTAGAACCAGTTACATGAGGTAACCACACTGAACTGTAACATGATGATGAGGTCGTTGTGTTGCGTATCAACGAAGGTAAGGGATCTCCCTATGTATGACAGGTTAAGTGAGGTTGATGACTTCCCGAACAGATTTGAAACTGAGGTGCTGAAACAACAATGTTTCGAAGATTTGAAATGGGTACTACATGCTATGCCCGTGAGGTGCTGGGGTACGCACCAAAGAAGCTTTGAGAATTGGCACGAATGCAGGAGGATGATGTGCATGCAGCTTGGTATGCCTCAAATGCGATTAATAGACAAGATTGTTAGACGAAATAGTCCGTGCTCCCACCTGTCTAGATGGATGCAGGGATATGGTACGAACCCAACATGGATGCACTCGGACTTCACGTTGGGAGACACGGTCAATAAGCAGGTATGGACAAGGCAATGGTGTGGACAACCCCTCCAATTAGAATCACGAAGTATGGAAAGACTAAGTGCGCAGAAGGTTATCCACGCTGAAGCATTTAATGAAGTATGTGAAGCATTGAACAAGGTCCATAATGCGCAAAGGACTGATTGGGACCTATGCGTACCAGCGGTTCTACGGAATTATAAGACTATGTGCAAGAAACTAATGACGGAGGCACCTCCGAGGCTGGAGTATGAGGTGAACTTTGTAATCCCCATAGAACATGAAATTCCTTGTCCGCGCATGGAAGCACCAACTGATACGATGGTTCATAGAACCTTGGAAGAAGGGATCGCACAGCCAAATGAAGCAGAATGCTTGAGACCTAAGGAATAAATCCAACAGTAAAATTTTAGGCTCCAAGAACTTGAGAAACAAAGGATACGGTTAAGGAAAAAAGTGGTTTGGTGGAAGCAGAAGTCAAGAAGCTGGAGGATGAGATATAGGAAGATTTTCTTGATAAGAAGTACAGGGTGATAAAATAGGATGTGCACGATCACACAGACAAGTTTGGGTACTATCCCTGTGAATTGATCAATCTGATGTCTTGGCTTGGACCACACATTACTAAGCGAATCAACTAGGATAAAGAAATGATAAAGTGCGTGACACCGCCAGTAACAATAAAAGGTGAATACTTTCCAAGAATAGTGATGAATGATTAGAGGAAATCATATACAGGTGGCGTAGCCACCTGACTAGCCATGGGAAGTGCAGTCTTAGCACTCCTCGTAGTTGAAAGGAGGTGCTAGACTATACACTACTTTGCTCGGGAGCTGTGCGATGGTGGAGGTGCGCACAGAAGAAAAGAGTCACAAGGTTCACAACCGCGCTAGGGGGGCTACACTGCCACGTGGGTTGGCTAGAAAGTGACCATTGGAATCACTATTCATGATGTGATGCTCGATTTGAGACCAAATGGAGCAGGTGGAAAGAATTTAAGACGCGATTTATGGGCAATATTTGGGAAAATATGCCGCTAAGAGAGCATTAATGAACCAGATTTTAGGGGAATGGTCGAATTAATATTCAAAAGGCACTATAAATTACAAAGTGTTGCCCAGCAAACAACACTTGGTCATTTGCAAATTGAGTCATTGTATATCTTGCGTAGCCTGAGCAGAGCCTTGTATAACCTGTCCAAAACATTGATTGAGCCCCTAAGTATACGAGCAATAGATTTTTGGTCATACATGATGGCAGCATATGAGGAAGTTATGGAAATTAGAGAGATGACCGCCGAAGAGGCCACGCAAGCCCTGACTATGGGGGATTCCCCTGAAAGTGCCAGGATTGTGGTAGAAATCCCTAAATCACCACATACACCAGGATCAAAGAAAGCCAAAAATTCGATGGTTTCCATATGGGTGTCCCCACAAAACCTGTTGCGCACTAGGCTGACAATGGACGAGAAGGGGAAAGTTGTTAACATAGAAACCGACAAGGAGGAGTAAGACCTGGAGGACCTTATCATCAATGAAGATGAGGACAAAGGCATGGAGGTGGAAACTGAGCTTGCACACCCTCCAACAAAGTTTCCTAGCTACATCCCCCCATAGAAGGGGAAGGCTAAAGTTCCCAAGGATCTTGATGATTGCAAGAGCTCTCTCTATACCCTGATCCTCCCAGATGACATTATTTTTAAGGGCATGCACCTGGGACTGGTGCCTAGCTTGAAATTTGAAGATTGGGATCTCTCTGACCACGAGAAGTTCCATCACCTAGAGACCATGCAACTCATGAAGCCTAAGCAGAACACTATGGTGGGGGTTACTGAATTAGAGTCACAAAAGTGGTTGTATGAAGTGGAAAAGGTAGGGATACTTAACCTGCTCTGGGTGTCACATTTCCATCACATCCCAATAATAACTTTCATCATCAGGGAACTTATCTTCCTGGTACATGGTGGGTGTTTGTGGTTTGAGGAGCCCATCCCCATCACGGACCACTTGATTCACCACATTACTCAGCTTCCATCTAAAGGAGAGGACCCTGCAACTATCTCAGAGGGGAAAAGCAATGACCTGGCCATCGCCGATTCCACTAAGAAGAGGTATAAACTGGAAAAGAAGAGGAGGGGCTATGCCATATCCAGCATCAACGACAAAGTAGTAAGAGTGGTGACACAAATACTGGGAAGTAAGGTTATGTGCAAGTGCCGTGTGGATGAGGTACTTGCCCCGGTGGTAGCACTTGCTGAGCAGTGCATGGAGGGGGTCCAGTATAACTAGTCTGAGTTCCTCTGTAAGGAATACTTGGAGAATTTCCATGAGACTTAGGAACAAGGCAAAATGTTCCACTATGCATGACTTTTATTTTCCATACTTCTTGTGGCAGGAGAATTGTCGAAGGATAGTCAGTTCCCCACAATTGGCAGGGATCTACCAGAGGTTACGAAGTACGCTTCACTCTAGGCCATGAAGGATGCAAACCAGATCTGCGACAGCAAGATATTATGGGCATTTATGGAAATGAACCTGAGGATGAGGATTAATCGCAAGCCGCAATTATCACCCACTGCCTACAATAGCCTGAAAAGTTTTGTAGAGTTTAAAGTGGACCTCCACAACATATACATCAGAGCATGCAAGGACCCGACCAAGCAATGGAGAGAGATACCCTTTGTAGCCACAGATGATGTAATATTTAATGTACTATATACATGGCTATTGGAGTGGCACGCTCCAGACATTGTGGCAATGGAGAAATCTGCGGCATAAAGGAATAAAGAGGAGGCCAAACTATGCATGGCGCAGTTGGCAGAGAAGAGAAGGAAGGAGGCAGTGGCAGCAGAAGTGCAGGAGGTGCGAGACACTACATAGTCAATAGTTGAACAGAAAAAGGTTGCAGTAGCAGCAACAGCAACAGTACAGGAGGCAGCTGAGAAGGCGTACGAGGGCCAAAAGTCATCTTCGCATGGGTAGGAAGCAAAGGAAGAGGAGGGAGACGCAGACCCACAAACCGTTTCAACACAGCTAAAGTGTCAGCGCCCTAGTGAGAAGATGGGGTCGCTCAAGAAGGTTAAGGCATCAAAGTTGTCTATTGACCCAATCACCCTTATCGAGGGTGATCTACACGACATCGATGAGACAGTGCTCGATGTCACCTCCGAGGCCCTCTAGAATTTTGTACAGGAGAACCAAATTGTGTTGGGGACCCTTAGAGTGCATCTGCAAGAGAGTTGTAGGTGCACACTCCTCAAGCTGGTACCCTTTCGACCAACCTCGCAGTAGGGACAACTTCAGCATAACAGATGTTGCGTGCCTGGGTGACAAATACAATAGTGCGGTTGGATGGAGAACTGGTGACAACAAATGAGGCTAATAGGCCTATGATTAGCACACTGAAGGGTATTAGGATCAACATGGCTACACTCCCATGGGAGACATTATACGTTATGCAGGATGGGATTACTGCAGAACTGTAGGCTAGGGAGAGCCATGTTCTGCAAGTACTAAGAGAGTAGGAAATCAAGATGGAATAGTTGAGCTTGCAGCGCGACGAAGTGGTGTCACAGAATCGACAGCTGGTATAGGTACTGGACGAAGCTTGTCAAAGCATCCCTGAGCTGGCAATCCCAACAGACACACCAGCAAAGGTGCACATCCACAAGCTAGCAGCAAGAGTGCGCAAGGTGCAAGAAGAAATGACTAAGGTTCATCTGGAGTTGAACCTTCGGGTCGTAGAGCTACGATTGAAGACGTAGCTGTCCACACCTTCGGAAGTAAGAGAACAACGTGCTAGCACTATTACAGCAAGACTGGATGAGATCAGTAGTGCAGTAAGGGACTCCACCCAAATGTTGGAGGAGTCATTTGAGGTCCTCAAGAACTTGCAGGAGGAACCCAACATCTAGCACTTAGAGAGAAAGGTACATGAACTCGAGCAGCAATATGATAGCATCAAAGGAACTACGTAGACGGTGGCCCTCACTAAGAGGCTTGCATGGATGCAATAGGCCAAAGTGCTGAAACAACAGGTGAACGCAGCACGACACAATCAGGTAGTCCTAAAAGTGCGCATTCAGCCTTGGATCGACGAGGCCTTCACCATCATGATAGAAATTGAATAAAATCTTGCACAAATGCAGGGACACAGGCCCAGATGTAGGGAAGCAGTTATGACACCGCGGTCTCCAAACAGCATGTATAAGAGATCCAACAAGCAGTCACTCAGTGCACTGCCAACCTTGCAGCAGTTCAAGCAAAATTGGAGGGACTTCGTGTGAAGATCTATGCACTGACAAAGTGACTCGAGGGTGAGTCACGATGTTTTTGTTGAGGGCATGTTGGGCATGGAATCCCCCTAAGGCATTTTTTGGGGCTTAAAGCCCAAGTTTTGAATAAATCCTTTATAAAAGCTCCGTGAATTGTGGGTGCGGAGTGCGAAGTCATAATAGAGTCACAAGGTTGTCCTCCCTTGTCGTTGAAATGTAATGTTGGCTTCATAGACCTACCCATGGTCTGTGGACCATGGGATTTTATAATAGAGCGAGGCTCTAAGTGTAGTAGATAGTTGAAGAAGAGAAGCATGAAGAGTTTAAGAGATTGAGTTGAAGTGTAAAGTGTGTCTTCGGGTCGTAGAGTAGGAGAAGGCTCTGCAGCTGAGTGTGCAGAGGCCTAGTAGTCCACAGCTGAGTGTGCGGAGCAGGTTGAGTCTGTAACCAATTAGAAGAATTAATAAAGAGAATTCTACCATATTTATGTACATATGTTCCTGTTTAATGTATTATTGGGTATAAATTGTAAGTGTACTATTTATTTGCTGCATGAACCTATATGTGTATGCTGTATAAATAAATATAACACAAGGCTTTATTCAGGCAAAGGTAACTAACCGGTGAAGGAAGATAGGTAAGATCTCAAGTGCAACTTAGGGAAATAGGGCAGAGCATTGCTACAACAGCGCAGAAGCCACACAACCCTTGGTTAGGGCTACGTGAAGGCAAGTATATCAAGGTATGAGGGCCAAGGAAGTGCGTGAAGAAACCTATGTGAAGGGACTAATAGTTGGACCAATTCAACCTCTCAGACACCTCAAGCATGAGGAAACTTGGTTCTAGCACCCCCCATACTACTTCAAGAGAGACCTCAGTCCACTCTCCGCAGACTGTTGCTGAAAGGGCTAATAGTGCAGGGATTTGTTTGCCTAATTAACTATGAACCTGGGTTAGGCCCCAACAAGCCAACAATTACCAAAAAAAGAGGTCGAGGTGGTGGAGCTAGTCAAGGACATTGACAAATTATTTGCTATAACTCTAGCCAGCCAGGAAATTTTGCGAGAGACTGCTATAGTCCCACAACAGCATGTAAGTATTGTAAATCCTTTGACCATGTAGTTGAATAATTTATTTTACTTGTGGAAAATATGTAAGAAAAAAGGAATCGGCTGATGATGACTCCTGAAAGTAGGACTGACGAACCTTGAATTAGTATCATCACTAGAAGTGGAGCTACAAATGATAGTGATAAATAATAGGAAAAGAAAGAATCTAAAACCACATGGGTCATAAAGGCTGTAGAGAAGGGTCATGTTTTCAATATTCAAAAACAAAAATGAGTATTTATAGGAAGCAAAATGAACTTTTATGGATGTTGGAGCTTTGACATCTAGTGCACAACCAAAGCTCGATCAAAAAAGTAACTACAATATGTCATCAACTTTGACATAGGATTGCGCTTTGACACAAGACCAGGGTTCAACAAATCACGTAGGTATTCTAAAGTCTTTTCTGCAGACTTGTATGAAATTGTTAAGAGATCGAAAGGATGTAGAAGGGCTTCAAGATTTGATAGATTCATGTGCATCCAAAGAAGCACTACAAAGTGAGATGCGCTTAGTCAATAATTTGCATTAACAGAGGATAATCGGAAGAGAGATAAGGCTTAGTGAAAAAATAGGAGTATATGAGATGGATCAAGTTATTCTTGATCTAGAATCTAATGATATTGTCTTGATGAAGTATACATGGGAATTAATGGGTAAGCCGAAGTTACAGTGGTCACCTATTCAGTTAAGGATGGAAAATCAACAAAATATTTTCCCTCTAGGAAGACTATCAGGTGTTACATTGGATATTGAAGAAGATCGTAATATTACTGATTTTGAGGTAATAGACATCGTCAATGACAGTAATCATTATCGTGCATTTATTGAAATTGACCAAGAATTTGAAAATATGGCCATAATTAACCTAAAAAAAGAGACCAATGATACTTGAAGGAAACAATGTAAGATTAATTTTTCCCTTGTATCCATCAGAAGAAGTAAGATACATAGAACCAGTCAAAGAAGAATACTGCGCAGTTAACATAGACAATATCTATCAAATGAAAAAAAAGGAACATGACTGTGTTAACCCTACTAAAGAAGGAAATCTGAGTTGGAAGTGGGATAGTTCTTGTACCTCACACTCAGAAGAAGAATTGGAAATTTGGTGGAATAGGTTGCATGAAGTATCCACAAGGCACTATGAAAGAATTACCAAATCAGTTCATTGTATGATATCTGAGGTATGTAACCTACATTATTATGATGAATTAGGTGGTGTAAATACTTTTCTTAATGATTATGAAGAATAAGTTCCAGAAAATCAAAGGTTGTCAGCCTTGGATATAGCCCTAAAAGCCTCTTGTGCTAGATGGTGGAATACACACAAGAAGAATATAGGAGGTTGGTAAGAATTTCCAAGATTGATGTAGATAAGGTTTGGATAGATAGATATAGAGATAGAGATAAAATATGATGGTGAAACTAATACTAGGGAGCATATACAGCTATTTACTACATCTTGGAAGGGGATCCCACAGTAGGAATGGGTACATGGATTCATTCATACATTAGAGACAATCCCTAAGAACTGTTACCTAAAAATAGAGCTTGGACATGGAAACGTGAATAGGGTAGACATGGTTGATTGATTGATATTGACATTTAGCTTTGAGGATGATTTTCCATACTATTGTGGACACAAACACCACCCTATTAAAACTTTCCTTGACAGCAATTTTGAAAGGGACCCCCTATAAGTTGATCTTGCACTCCTCCGAATGGTCTAGCCTATCCCAAGGATTTTAGCTGTTTGCCAAGCCAAATATTTAATTCCTAAATGGTCAAGGCCCCCTTTGATAAATCTCTGCTGCATAGTTCATTCTTGGCCTAGCTTAGCCCTTCATTCATCCCTTCATCAAACTTTTCAATCTTTAGATGCATTTGTGGTATTTCTATGCCCGCACACATAATCACCTCCCACTTCTATCGCACCTTATCTTGTTCTAATTCCTTATAACTAAAATCCCTCACAAATCATGCATAAATCCCTTTTGGGGCTTATCACAATTAACATAATGCATGGCATAAGGCTCCAGACCCGACGACATCATAAACCACAATATATACATTTTGGGTCCGAAAACCCCATCAGATATCGCAATCAGCACAAGTCGAAGGCATATGCATACATGGCGTGCCGCTACCCTCCAGACCCAACAGCCTTATCAACTGGAATACACAGATCTCCGGGTTCAGATCATTTCACATATCACAATCGGCGGGGTCCCAAGAGTTGACCATAAAGTGCACAGCAATGTGGCGGACCCGCCGATCTTATTAAGCATATCATGTGATATATCAGGTCTGGATTTGATCGCTTATTCACACCATAACCTCCTAGACCCGCCAATGATTACAAAGCCTAGCATATAAATTTTCAATTCCACAATTTGGATTCGGCTATGTGTTTTGCAACAGTTTTCAGTCTTAACTGAGTTTGGCTTGCTAGGCTTAATCTATGCATAAAGCTAGAAACCAGGGTCCCATTCTTTCGCATTTGATGTGATAAACATTCAATAGAGGCAATATTCAAGTTTTAAAGCATTTTTGTTGTATTTTTATAAGTGTGAATGATGTCTCTTATTTCTGCAGGCCAGGAGTAACGAATGCATAAGCGGATCTGGAAAACCCTTATATGTAGAGGTGTTTTGTCGAAAGAGCCGACATTTGACATTTTCAATTTGTTTCTATACATTGCTTACGTGTTACGAAAATGCAACCACTCCAGATAACCATTCAGTGCCCAGGAAATGAAGCACCCTAATGACAAGAAATGCCCTTTACGTATCAGCAGTGACACCGATTGTTTTCACCTATTTCTTCTGATCGGCGTAATGAAGGAAGGAGAGGGAAGGCAAAGACGCAGGGAAGATCGAGAGAGAGGGAGGCTTTTGCATAAATATTACCTCTGAAGAGGAGAAAGGGATATTTACTTTTGAGAAGAATAGGTTGCATTGTTGTGAATAAGGAGGACTATTTTTGGAGGGAAGAAGGAGCCTGTAGTTTGAGACTCATTATATTGTTCTGGATCAGAGTGTTGTTACTCGCATGGATGTAAATGTGATTTATATTTATGCATATTGATGACCTACAATTCATTATTAGTCTTGTTAAATTGAATGCAATTCAGTTTCATGGTTAACTTGTGAATGGTCTTTGATTTGAAACAAAATTAAACATCAGTTGTAGTTTTAGTTTCATAGAAGAATGTGGATTCCTATATGAGTGATTGGATTGCAATCTAGCTTTAATACAGTCTTTTCTAGCTGTGAATTTAGTGATTGAATCATCTATAATTGAATCTATGCATGATGTTTAGCCTTCTTTTTCATGCTCCTGCTGAACATATATATGATGTTTAAACCTCTGTATTATGCTCTTGCAGGATAGATTAGGATAGCTACTAGTAGTATAGATAGGATTTAATACATAGTGGTTAGTTGTTTTATTTTGTTGATTTAACTGAAGTCCTCCTCTCAGAAGCAATCTTTCGACATGTTCAAACAGTTTACAGGTTCACTTAAAACCTGTCGAAGCTAGCCATTCCAAATGAAAGCAAGTCTAATTAAGGCTTGCGATCAAGTTAGTCCCCTTGTTGGCATAGTGCACATTTTCCATGTCAACAAATTGGCACTAGAAGGAGGGCCAAACTGCCCTCTTCAACTTTTCAAATATTTCATCTATAAGTGCCATGCATGGATTCAAAAGGACTAATGTATGGATCATAAAGGTTGGAGAGATCCTGCTACACATCTGAAAGGGCCTCAGTTTGAAGAAACCGAGACCACTCTAAGTCTTGTTTGCTGGTCACCAAAGGAAGAGAGACTGTGGGAGTATCCTGTCACTCAGGAAAAACCAGTCAGAGCACTTACTTGAGCTTATGATCGTTCCCTCTCTTAACTTCCCATATTTCACTCCTTACCTCTAAAAACTTAGAGAAAGACAAGGATTTTTACCCTGAGCGAAGATACATCTGCTGCTACTTCTCTTGAAGATATTGTGTTAGAATCCTTGCAAAGTATTGACACCCCTTGGGAAGAAATTCTTCAGGATTCCCCTTCTAATGGTAACTCCTCGCTTGATTTTGAAAATCCCAATGGAGAAGCCTCCAACCAAAACTTCCCTGTCCATAATATGGCCAACGTCCCTCCTCCATGTGGGAATCAGACTCCACCTCCTCCTCTCAGTGGGAATCGACCTCCACCTCCTCTAGGATCACTCCCCCCTAGCTTGCACACGATGTTGTAGCAGTACCTAGGCAACAACATCCCTTACCCAAAAATATAGAAAGAGTGTTACCCAATTTCGACCCTGAGCCAGGAGATACTGCTGATAACCATATTTGCTCTTGCTTCCTAGCCTTACGTAGGCTGGGGGTTGTCGATGAAGATGTGGTATGTCACCTATTCCCTTTTACTTTGACTGGTGCATCCTCCACATGGTATTTCAGTTTGAGAATAAGGTCGATTACCTCTTAGGATGCTTTTCAACAAGCCTTTTTGGACAAATTTGGTGATGACAAAACACATGCGGCCTTAGTTTTAGAATTATCTCATCTGAAAATGGAAACCAAGGAGAAGGTTAAGGATTTTAATATCCGATTCAACACCTTATTCAATAGAATCCTAGCCACCGCTAGATCTACTGAGGAAGTGCTCATGGAGTTATATGTATCCGCTCTCCCTATCCCTACAATGATGTGGGTTAAAAGGAGTAATGTGTGCACCTTGCAAGGTGCTATCGATGAAACATTGAAAGTTGAAAATGAAATGATCGGCCTCACAGCATGCCATCCTACAACTGGAGAAAAGAAAGCCCCTCAGACATCCAAGAAGAATAATGGAAGTGATAACAAAGGGGCTGAAACTAAAGACAAGGAGACCACGGATGTGGAAGGGTGATGAGCCCCAGAAATGGGTAATTATATGGGCTCATTTTTCCTCTTAATTTGACTTAATCCACCATTCTCATTATTTCATTGCATTTTTTGAATATATTTATGCTAATAGAGTGAATTGGGCTAGTCATTTTGCCATGTAGTCTAATGTGTGCTTTATGCAAATTTTTTGGTCAATTTTGGACAAAGTCAAGGGAATTATGAGAAAATGGCAGAAAATACTCGAGGGAAATAGGGAATATGATTTGTAGGGGGTTGTCTCCTTCATTTATGACCCCTTTCCTTGAATCCTCCATCAGTAACTCAGAGCACAAAGGTCCACATTCCAAGGGGCAGTCGAGCAAGTAAAGAAGGACTATTGTTTATCTCCAGTTCTGGGAAGCCGAGCTCCTTGATTTTAGGAGGACTGTTGGAGGACTCCAATTCTATAAATATGGGGGATTAGAGCCTCAGTAGGTTAGCCAGTCATTAGTAGAATTTGCGCACTTTTGTGTAGCACTTGTTAAGCTAATTTTCGAGTTTCCTTTTTGAGAACAGTTTATGTAATGTGACTTTTATTTTTGATAATGGAGATGAAATAGTTTTTGAGCCAGCATTGATCTCTTTCAGAGGGCTGAAGGTCTTGGGTGAAGGCCCAACCCAAGTTTCCCAGCACCTCTTGCTTTGTACTTATATGTTTTTTCTTCAGTTTATGAGTTAATTTCTGTTAAATAGTTTCATTTTACTTTGTTTAGATTAGGTTGCTTTTGATGGTTTGAATAGTTGTTATTATTTTAGTTGCTCAAGTAGGTTAATGTAGTGAAAAGATAAGATTCAAAAAGGCCAACAGCAAGCCCTGATCTCCTTTATCCCTTTCTGGGAATATGATTTGAGATCAAGGCACTACTGCTGCCACCAAAAACACAGTTTTTCTCTTCCATGCAATTTCTAGTGTGATGACTTGTGTTACACTGAAATTTCTCACCATGACTATCTAAATTTAATATGGCTACATCAATAGTCATATTATCCTCCTTGTCAAGCCTCATACCTCTGCTCTTCATGTCAAACTTCAAAAAGAGAGAAAGTCACTTAAAAACATGTTTATCTCTGGGTACGCGGGTTCT
This sequence comes from Pinus taeda, assembly GCA_000404065.3. Lineage (NCBI taxonomy): Eukaryota > Viridiplantae > Streptophyta > Pinopsida > Pinales > Pinaceae > Pinus > Pinus taeda. The sequence goes on from APFE030336463.1 coordinate 199,148, forward strand.
CTCTACCTTGCCTGCGTGTACGCATCCCAAACACACTATACCTGCGTACTTGTACGCTCTGTAAGCCAAAGGATGAGTGTGTACCCCTGTAAAGGTCAAAAGGCGCGAGTTTCATCTTTAAAAAGTTACTTGTGGTCACTTCTAGAGCCTTCTAGAAGAGTGTTTGACGTGTATTGAGCGCCTCCAGATGGTTCATGCATCCCTATGATAGAGGAACTTATTCCATCAAGAGAGGAGCTACCCCATCCAAAAGAGGGAGTATCCCATTGATGTTGGAACTGAATAACTTCCTCTAGAACACTATAAATACAGGCATTGGGCCAAGGGAGGGGAGGTTGAAAGCTGAACATCCCAAAGGGTAGATGCTGCTGGAATTAGGACTTCCATTGTAAGCTTGTGAGGAGAGATTACCATCCTTTCTTGTTTCATTTGGAAGTGGGTGAGCTTGTCAAAGTAGAGGAAATCTCTTGTTGGACCCTGGGAGGAGCTTGCACAACACCAAGGCTCAGGTTGTAATGGTTTCTTTTTTGTTTCCTTAATACAAATAAGTCCATTCTTCTCAATGATTTGTTGTTAATGAATTATTTCATGTACTCTTTGGTCTATATGTTGAATATGCTTTGTTTTATGGAATATTCAGGTGTTATGTAATCGTTTGATTGTTAGTGTATGCAGGTTTTAAAGTGAAGGAGGAGCTCATCTGGATCGGCGAGGCTGGACTGCTACGACAAGCGTTGGACTTGAGGTAGGATCGAAAAACACTTGGTTTCTCATAGAATAATGTATGTTTAGAGAAGGATTGCTCTTAATTGTCTTGTTTGTCACTAGAGAGTCTTAGACTCCTAGGGAGGTTAGTTTTGTTAGCAAAAATAACTCTTTCCGCATGACAAAGGAAACCCCTCTCTTTGTATGAGGGCATTGTATTTGAGGCTATGATAGATGTGTATTCTATATGTATGAGCGAGAAACAGAGAGGTGAGACAGTGAGAGAAAACAGAGGATATTACAGCGGATTTGCTGTAGGTTGTGTCTCTTGATTTTGCTGGATAATAGAAAGGAAGGACTGGCTGTTCGGGTTGGACGTAGCCCAAACTGGGTGAACCACATATATCTGTGTCTCTCTTGTTTTATGCGTTTTCTGTGTTTATATTTCTACAATATTTTATGTGTTCCATTGCTCCGTAATATATAATTTTCTAACAGTTCAACCTCCCCTAATGATTGATGATTAAGAACCCGAGGACACTATCCCTCTGATTCGAGATGACATCAATAATATTGATCCGTCATCAATTCAAAATTCCATTGTCCCTCTTCCTCAAAATCAATACCCACTGCAAAATCAAGAAAATTCTCAAGTTTCAAAATACCAGGCCTTTTTCTAAATTCTTAATTGAAGAATTAAATATAAGATATAATTTAAAACCAAGACCAGGGCCTGGTGGACCTTCTAAAAATCTCACTGTAAATGAACCACCAATTAAAACCACTGAAACTCAAACAACAACAATTCAACCATTGAATCAATTAAATGAACCTAGTTCAATTCATAAAACTGTTCTAACTATTTTCAATGTGGAAAGAGAATTAGAAAGGGTTAAAAATACCTATTCCTTTGTTCAAACTTTCCAAAAATCCAGGTTATAAAAACTAAGTTTCTAAATGGATTCAATCTTCAAGCATTGATACTGAAGGAGATATAATAAGCTTGCAAGATGAAAAACCTTCAATGATCTTTGGTCCTAGCTCTGATACAATTGATGAAAATGTACCACCTTTTTATGTCACTTTAAAAGTTCATGATTTTCTGTTATATAACTGTATGTTAGATTCTGGGGCTTCCCATAATCTAATTCCTAAAGTGATCATGGATCAACTTCATTATAGGTCACTAGACCTTATCATGATTTATATACTTTTGACTCAAAGAAGGTACCCTGTCTTGGACTTATAAAAGACCTAGTTGTCACTCTAGCACAAATCCCCATTAAGGGTGTAGTATTAGATATTGTAGTTACAAATATTCCTTCTAAATTTGGCATGTTATTATCTAGATCATGTTGTTCCAAATTAGGAGGAAGTATGAAAATGGACATGTCTTATGCCACTATTCCTGTATATGGAGGTGAAAAACTTAGATTATACAGGGATGTTAGATTCATTAATACTATTTGTGGAGATGATCAAGCAAGAAATCATCCAATTTATGTAGTTGATAAAGATTTTGGATGTTTCACACTATCATCAAATAACTTACAAAACACTCATCTTAGCATTGAATAGATTGTGGATAAACCTGAGGCTGTAAAAACTGATATTTGGAAACTATACTTTGATGGAGCTTTTTCAAAAGGAGTTGGAGCTGGTATTGTACTTATTTTACTAGATAAAGAGAACATAACTCAATCCTATAAGTCAGAATTTGATGTTACAAATAATGTAGCAGAATATGAAGCTTTACTTCTAGGATTGGAATTAGCCAAAAGTCTTAAAGTGAAAATCTAAGTGTATTAAGTGACTCAGAACTCATTGTTAAACAAGTAAGGAATCTTTGTCAAACAAAACACCCCAGACTTAGATCTCACATAAATGAGGTATGGGACTTAGTGGATAATTTCTTTCAGGAATTTAACATTACCGCTATTCCAAGAAATGAGAATATTCATGTAGACTCTTTAGTTGTTTCAACTAGTTCTTTTAAAATTCCCGATCAAATGCAACTACAATATCAGATTCAAGTAAAATGCAGGCCCTCAATTCCTGATAATATTAAATATTGGAAAATATTTGAAGATGATGAATAATTAAAATGATTTTTGCAAGTAATTGATGAATTTTTAGCCTTACAAATTGAAGAAGAACAACTCGATGATAAAGAGTTGAATAAGGAAAATGAAACTTCACAATTAAACTAAAAAATTGTTGATCATAGCATGCTTCATCTACCCAACAATTTCATCCCAAAGGTCTTAGCTCCACTTGAAATATTTTTCGATCACAATGATGTTCCTAAATGCCAATTATCAGACTAACCTGAAGAAGATATAAAAGAATGCAATATTGGAACTCAAGAAGGAACTAGAAATATTAAAATCTCTGCATCATTACCAAAGGAAACAAAAGATAAATATCTAGCTCTCCTTAAAAATTACAGAAATGTTTTTTCTTGGTCTTATGATGAGCTAAAGACATATGATACAACACTCATTAAACATAAAATTCCTTTGAAACCAGAAGCCAAACCTTTTAAGAAAAAGTTAAGGAGAATAAATCTAGTCTTGCTCCCCACAATTGAAACAGAACTTAAAAAACCACTGGATGCAAAAATCATAATTCCCTTAAGATATTCTAATTGGATAGCAAATTTGGTTCCAGTTAGAGAGAAAAATGGTGAAATTAGATTGTGTGTGGATTTCAGGAACTTAAACAAATCATCCTTAAAGGACAATTATCCATTACCCAAGATGGATCGTTTACTTCAAAAAATTTCAAGTTCTAATATAATCTCTATGTTAGATGGTTTTTTTGGATACAATCAGATCATGGTGAGCACAAAAGATAGAGAGAAGACAACATTCATGACACAGGGTACATTCATGTATGAAATGATGCCTTTTGGACTAACAAATGTTGTAGCTACTTTACAAAGAGCTATGGATTTATAATTTGTTGGTAAGATTAATAAATTTGTTGTCATTTATCTAGATGACCTAACTATATTTTCAACTTCTAATCAAGAACATTTAAAGCAGTTGAGAAAGGCTTTTGACAGGTGTAGGATGTTTGGGATATCACTAAATCCGAAGAAGTCCTTGTTTTCCATAAAAGAAGGAAAATTGCTCGGTCATATTATTTCAAAGGAAGGAGTAGTCATTGACCCAAAGAGAGTTTCAACTATCCAAGAAATTTCACTACCAAGGAATAAAAAGGAAATTCAAGTTTTTCTTGGCAAAATCAAATTTTTAAAGAGATTTATACCCAACTATGCTGAAATAGTTAAGGATATTATTGATATGCTAAGAAAGTACCATGAAGCTAAGTGGACAGCTCAAGCAAGATTCAATTTTACCCAAATCAAAAAATCCATTTATGAAGCCTTAATATTAGTTAGTCTAGGCTATTCTAAACCTTTCAACATTTTCTCTTTTGCTTTTGAAACTACCCTAGCTACTGCCCTTTTGCAAAAGAATGAAAATGAAGGCCTTTTTTAGTAAATTCATAAGAGATGCTGAGTTGAAATATAACATTATTGAAAAATAAGCCTATTATGCCTTAGTTCAAGCCTTGAAAGCTTTTAGAGTCTATGTCCTTCATTCTTCCAATATTTCCTATGTTCGTATTATCAAAGCCTAATACAGGATGGTCGAAGAGGAAGATGGATCACCAAGATATTAGAATTTGATCTTATTATCAAATCTACAAAGTTGATAAAGGGTCAAGGTTTAGCAAAAAATTTAACTGAATCCAATTGTAAAGTTTTGGGGATAAATTCTATGATGCAATTATTAGCAGAGAAGAATCCACAAGAAACTTCTCAAATATCAGTAGAGGAGAATTCACAAGAACATTCTCAAATTCCAACAAAGGAGAATCCACAAGAACCTTCTCAAACACCAGTAGAGAAGAATCCATAAGAACCTTCATCTTCAACTGAACCAACTCCTCTTCCACTCCACATTGATGAGATTTTTATTTTTTATTTTATTTATTATTATTTTATTTTATTTTATTATTATTATTTTATTTATTTATTATATTTATTTATTTATTTATTTATTATTCTTTTTTTTTTTTGGTTCAGAATAGTACACTGATATTGTGCATTTTATTTGTGATTTTGAGTATCCACTTGGATTCACAAAGAATCAATACAAAACACTCAAGTTAAAGTCCATAAAATATTGTATCATCAATGCAAATCTATATTGGAAGGATACTAAACATCCTTTTTTATGCTTAACAAAAAGTGAGACAAAACGAGTTATAGATCAATTTCATGCAGGTATCTATGGTGGTCATTAGGCTTGGATAGAAACAACATACAAAATTTTAGGAGCTGGGTTTTATTGGCCAAAATTGTTTGCACAAGTAGGAGCAAAGGTTAGAAGTTGCATACCATGTTAAATTTTTGCTGGAAAGCAAAGATTAGAAGCACTCCCTCTGTTTCCAGTCTTAGTTGAAGCACCTTTCCTACAATGGGGATTAGAATTTATTGGAGAGATTCATCCAACATTTAGCAACCAACATAGATGGATTTTAATTGCCACAAATTATTTTACAAAGTGGGTAGAAGCTATACCGGTCAGGAATGCTACTGATATTGTTTTCATTAAATTCATTGAAGAGAACATACTATATAGATTTGGATGTCCCCAACATATAGTTATAGACAATGCACAAGCATTCAATAGTATTGAAATGATTGAGTTTTGCCAAAAATATGAAATTCTACTATATCATTCTACCCCTTATTAGCCTTAAGGAAATGGATAGGAAAAGTCTTCCAACAAAAGTATAGTCAAAGTCATTAAAAAGGTACTTGCATATCATAAGAGAAATTGGGACAACCATCTTACATATGTAGTTTGGGAAAATAGAATTTAACAAAGAGATCAATAGGTAAATCACCTTTTCAACTTGCTTATGGCACTGAGGCCATTTTTCCTACACAACTAGCTTTTCCTATCATGAAATTATTACAAGGAGAAAATGAAGAACCTAATGATTTTTATAGGAGAATCAATGAGATTATAGAACTTAACGAAAACAGAGACGAAGTCCAATATAAGCTTCGGAAATATCATAACGAAATGAAAAGCTTGTTTGACATAAAGGCTAAAGAAAGAAATTTCAAAGAAGGATATTTAGTACTAAAATGGGATGCTAGAAGAGAAGACAAAGGGAAACATGGAAAGTTTGATAATATCTAGTTTGGAACCTTTAGCATTACAGAGGTTAAAGGCAACAATACTTTCTTCTTGAAGAATTTAGAAGGGAAATATTCTTCATTGCCTGTCAATGGAAAATATTTGGAACATTATATCCAGTACTGAGATTGCTTCAATCATTCATCATTTGTACATTACCAGTTTGTTCCATTTTCCTGAAAGTATGATTGTTTTTCAACAACGACTCCATCAGTTCAAGGAGAAGGCACTTGGATTTGCATGTTCTCTGCATCCTACAGGAGGAAACAGTCCCCATTTGGAGCCGATGTTGTAACATAGATTGTTTTGAAGAAAATCCCAAAATGTAGCACACTTGTTAAAATGTCGTTTTTTAAAATAAATTAATCAGGTATAGTTAAAATCTTAAACATGATTAAATTAAGACATTTTTTTTTTGTTGTAATAAACTCATGACAAGACTCTTTATCGTATTCTGTGAAATGCAATAAAATTCTGATGGAAATGATCTATGCCGCGAATGATCAATGGCTCGTAGACCACTCCGCACCCCCCAAGCCCATCTGAAGTTTAATGAATGGGGTGGGGCTGCAAAAAGTAGTCAGCCCTCATATCTCCTCCACCACGTGCCCCTCTCACAATCACTCCGCACCCCCTCATTCCAAAACCACAAACCACCTTAGTTGACCAACTCTATAAAGTTTCTGAAACCAATTGTGAGTTCAATCTTTACGAACTCCACAATTGGTTGAAACAAAATTTTTCAGACCTAAGTGATGAATTAAATCTCTAGCACTCATCTTTACCTCAACTCATCATTGCAGCAACCCATCATTTCCATGATTTTATTTCATGGTGTCATGTCAGGTATGTTCCCAGTCAAAGAGCAGTGGTTTCCAAAAATAATGAAGCTCTGTTTACCATAACTGCTACATCAATTAAGAAAATTTTGTAGATTCAAAATCCTGAACTCTTGCATCCATTTTCTCCATAATCCCTCATGGATATCTATAAAAATATTGACTTTCCCCAAAGAGCCGATATTTTTGAAACCTTTCTACTAGAAAGTGTTCAATTTCCTAAAACTAACCCACCATATCAATCATCTATGTTTCCAGAAATGACCAAGAAGATAATATCCATTGTCTCATGTGTGTTAGGTTATTATTACAATCAGTGGGTAGCTGAGGTTCTTATAGGTTTCTTGTCAGTTTCCTTCATAAATGAAAATCCATCTCTCATCTTCAATTATAGTGAATACTTAGCAGAATCAATTCATGATTAATTCATGAAGTTCTATACAGAAGGACTATTCAAATATACTTTTGTTTTAGTATATTTGTTCCTGTTTTATCAGTCAGAGAGGTTTTATTTTCCCTTACAGAAGATGGACAGTTACGAAAATCCACAGCCAGTAATCCACCGGACTTCCTTGGTAAGGAAGAACACCATTGGATTCACATTCACTGACTTTGTGGATCAATATTTATATGTTTCTTATTTATTATTAATCAATGATGTAGAACCAAGGATTGGGCCAGAGATCAGAAAAATCCTACATCTCAGTGAACAAACCAGGACAAGAGATTGGTATTTATACCAAAATTATACATAGATTAGGATCTATGGATGTGAACTACCTCCATATATGTTACCTAAATTTGTCCCTATTCGAATTTTTGCATTGGAATATATCAGACATATGATCAACATGGATCAACTTCATTTTGTAGCAGCAAAGAAGAAGCCTCAATTTAAAATCAAAACTCAAGTAGGGCCTTTTGTTTGTAATGCTAGATTAGCAGGGAAGGAAGAAGAAACTCTTCAGAGAATTCAAAAATACACTAAGAGATAGAAGACAAATCATACAAGTGAAACACAACAAGAAGATACTACACAACAACACCCAATTTTCATGACAGGCTCGTTTGTGCCATCATCTCCTAAAATAGAGGGAATGAATGTAGGATCTCCTATGTCTTCAGCCAGTCCAGATGTATCCTCATCTTAGATAGGAGAATTACAGCAGCCTTAGAAATAATATAGCATATTTAAAGTGTATAAGGAAATTAAGAAAAGGAATGAACCTTTGAAAGCTTCCACTTATTTACAGTTTTGGAAGCAAACATCAACTTCAAAACACAAGCTACTTTCTGCATTTGACACTAAGAAGGGAAAGATGCAAATAGCCATCCTGCAACCCAAAATCACTCACCCTAAAAGTACAGATGATTACACTAAATCAATGTTTTATTTTGATGCAAATTTAACTCATCCTATTGACTAGATTGATTTACATGAACAATCTGCTAAGATGATATATTCTTCTCTCACAAGTTCAACTATGACAATATCTAAGCTTCAAGCATCATTAGAAAATATTCAGTCCCAGTTGAAGATAGAAAAAATATATTCCTTAGCTAAAGATACTAGGATCAAATCTTTAGAGGATTTAGTGGTAAAGTTGGGATATGATCCCACCAATGTCAATGCAACAAAAGAGGTAATCAGGAGCAAGAATGAATACATAACTACTTTGGAAAAATAACTTAAACTTCCTTCTACAGAAGATCCATAGACTAAAGGAATAGGACAACTAGAAAAGGATAAGGAGAACATGTTCAAAATCATAATTGAACAGAATGCACATATAGAAACTGAGATTGAAAAGTTTTTAAATTAAAAAGAACAATAGGCAATCCAAGAGAAAAATGTTTCTCTTTCAGCAGTTTTAGTGACAACAATCCCAGTTACAGCTACAACAACAACAACAACATCTACAAAAATAACCATTTCAACAGTAGAAATTCAATCAAATGATTCAACAACAAAACTTGCAAAAGTAATGGAAGATTTATCAATTAAGGGTCATGAAGTTGAGAAGTTAAGAACTCAACTTAGTAATTTACAAGAGCAAAAAATGAAGATTGATAATGCATATTTAGCTGAGTTGCAGAAGACACATGTGATTACGTAGAGAATTGAATTCTTAGAAAACCAATCTGTCATAGCTGACACAATTACACAAGCTAAGGAGAGTATTTGGATGGAAATAAATGAGGCCATCACTGATATATGGTCTTCAATTGAGATCATCTTTGAGCAAGATTAACTAGTGCAGAGAGCCAAAAAAGTAATAGCAGATGTGAAAAAGGAATTGGGTTTAAAACCAGGAAAATAAAATACACTGATAAGGGTTTTGAATTCCAAAACCAAAGATGAACTGGAAGAAACATAGCAGATCGAACAAAGACTATTTTGGAAGTGAGAAGGATTCTCACTAAGAAAAATTTGATGCTGCAACTAGAAAACAAGTGCCATAACCTCGAAATCAAGTATCCATAAGTTTCACAAAAATTTCTCTGTGCTACATAAAAAAGGACAACCTGGATAAAAGGGAATTGGAGATACATTGATTGATTTAGAACAATATCAAAGGAAATTATATTCAATTGCCATGGATAAATCCATATTTTCAAATATTAAAGGTACAATCAAAGGTAAAGCTTTTATGGAAGGCCTCAGTTATGATTTATTCTTCAAGCATGAGATAAATCATTTATTTTTGGTTAAACCAACTTTCCAAAAATACACTTAGGTAGATGAAACATTGAAAAAATTAGTCCAATATACAATTCCTGATGAAGAAAGGTACGGAGAATTATGTAAGTTACTAGGGTAAATGGGTCAACAATCATTAACAGTTATCAACAATAGTGTAGTAGATTAATTAGCACACATCAACACCAGAAAGCAGTGACAACAACTTCAACAACTTCCTTGAAAGCAGTGACAACAACTTGAACAATCTCATTCCCCTATGTTTTTGCACTATTTTTGTAAAAATCAGTTTTAGATATTTTCAAACAATTTTAGATATTTAAGTCCAGATATTTTGGGGAAAATTTCTATAAATATTCCCAAAATCAAATTGTAAAGGGTTGAACCCTTGCGATAAGTTTTCTTGAGTAGAATTACATGTATCTAAAGTTGTCTGATACCAATGAAAGGATTCTAGATTTGCTTCAAACAACTTCTCATGTTTGTGAGTTCTTCTTAAGTTAAACATTTCATTTCGTTGTTTCTGCATGTATTTATTTTTATTGAAGAAATATGGGTAAGATATCCGAATATCATTCTATCTTAAATACCCTGTGAAGTTATAACATTACAACTATTAGTTTATTAGACTATCTGTCTAATTTAACTCCTCTACATTAATTAATTGTCATTTCTTCATAAACTTAAATGCATTTTGTTGGGCTATGAACATAGTTTACTAGCATCTTTTTCTTATGATAATTTTAAATATTCTGTTTGAATATTTAAAACTCATAGCTTCTTAAAGTTCTTCCTTCCAAATATTTTTAAATATAAATCATTGTTTAGACGTAAAGGAATCAACCCTTTCATTGTATTAAGGTAATTTACAATGCAATACCCGTTTACATAAGCTTAAAGCATTGGTCATCCATAAATTAAAAACAAATAAACATTTTAGATGCTTTGGCATAATTAACTAACCTAGAATTATATGACCCACATGGAGTTTGGCCCTACTTTCTAATTTTAACACTCTCTCTCAACTAGGGATAACTCCATCTGTTGGTCCATATGTCCAACTGTACCATCTCTACCATCAGTGCCCTGCACTGCTCTGCTTAACTCTACCGGATCTGCTCTGCTCTGCTCTGCTGGCTCTACTATGCTCAACTTAGCTCTGCTGAACCATGAAGAAGAAGAATTGATCAAGAATGTGTCATACCATTCTCCACTGAACCGAAGCCAGTCTCAGAGTGTGTACCACTAGTCCCAGACCAGTCCTCAACTAACCCAAGTCAGTGTCATAGTAGGTACAACTCCTACCACTAGTCTCAGACCAGTACTCTATTGACTCGAAGTCAGTCTCAAAGTATGTACCACTAGTCCCAGACCAGTCCTCAACTGACCTGAAGTCAATGTCATAGTGGGTACAACTCCTACCACTGGTCCCAGACCAGTATCATTGATCCCAGATCAATGAAGGTCATCCTAGCATAGGGAGTATGGTAGATACAACGATGCGTCCATCGGTACTACTATGGTCCCTATCCTCATTTCCCTGCCTCCATTGATCAGATGAGAGGTAACTTCCATGAAGTCCAAGATTTGCATGGGTAGGATGCCTCGACAAGAAGAAACTTAATCAATCCTGTCCTCACAGGAGAACTAAATCATACCTGCTACACAGCGCCATGGGAACACATCATCCAGACCTCACAGGAGAACTAATCATCCTGCTACACAATTTTCATGGAGAACACATCACATCATCCAGACCTCACAGGAGAACTAATCATCCTGCTACACAATTTTCATGGAGAACACATCATCCAGACCTCATGGGAGAATTAATCATCTTGCTACACAATCATCATGGAGAACACATCATCCAAGCCTCATAGGAGAATTAATCATCCTGCTACACAATCGTCATGGAGAACACATCATCCAAACCTTACAGGGGAATTAGTCATCTTGCTACACAGGAGAGTGAATCATCCTGTCCCACAAGAGAGCGAATCATCTTGTCCCACAAGAGAATGAATCATCTTGTTCACAGGAGAGCGAATCATCCTGTCCACAGGAGATTGAATCATCCTTTCCCACAAGAGAGCGAATCATCTTGTCCATAGAAGAGCAAATAATCCTGTCCACAGGAGAGCGAATCATCTTGTCCCAGTGCGCACCACCAGGGGAGGGTGAGTCACCCTGTGGTCGTATGTTGCTCCAGTAAGAACCGCAAGCCCCCAGAGCTCCCAAAGCTCAATGTATGCAACATGCAGGACCCTTTTACAAGGGTCTCTCGACGACTCCAAGTCATCTGGGAAAATCACAAATTTGATCTTTCCCCGGGACTTCGACAAAGTGTAGCGACCTGTACATCATCTCAGTGCGATGGAGCCTCCTTGCTCATCAACTTACCATATCCCAGATAAGGCAGTATCTGATGTCTATCTACTGGAGCAATCATTGAATACGATATTCCTCAATAATGTAATCCCACCTCTGGTTGTCATAGAGAATCACAGTGGTATTTATCATGTGTATTCACTGAAGAGTTTCCACAACCAAGAAACTTCATACGAGGTCATACTCGTAGTTATGTATCCGGTCTTGATGATACTTATAACAACCGATTTCTGCTTCCTGCTCATCCATGATATCGACGCAGAATCCAAAGAGAACCAACACTGAGAAGTGCTCTAATGATCCTCCACACTCCCTGCCCAGTCAACATTCAAATAATCATGAAGTTTTCATATTTCCGCTAGTGTATCTCAATACATGAGAGATTGTGCCCCGAAGATATCTCAGAGGATTCTTGGCACCAATCCAGTGAGGCTCAACCAAATATGAGCTCACCATGGTAACTGAAAAACATATGTCCAAAGTTCACCAAGAACATCAACGTGATTGAGTTTATAAAACTCAGAGGCATTTCCCAAATCTGGTCTGACATCACTACCATATAACTTTTGAAAGTTAATATCCTCGAGGTAGTCACAGGTTTGTAGTTTATCATTCCACATTCGGAATCCAACTCCCTCTTACTTCTGCAAATGAGAGGGTCTGTACCTGTCAGAAATAGGTCGTCCTTATGAGGTGCCAGTATGAGAGGTCTATCATCCACAACCTTCGGGTAATGGTTTGGATCGGTTTTACTCCTAGTGAATCTCAACTTCATCAAATAGCTATCAATCCTCTTATACTACGCCTGGGGTGTTTTGCTTCAAGCCATAGAGTGATTTCTTCCACCTGTATACATGAGATTCTTGTTCATGAATCTCAAACTCCATGGGTTGTTCCAGACCCGTGGACCTGATACATGAGTTGAATGGTCCCCTTGTCAGATTTTCCTTCGATACATCTCAAACATGTACCTTCATGCTCTTTTTGAATTCAGGCATCCCCGTCACCATCTGACTCATAGACCTCCGGTGCTGAGTCAATGGACATGGTCCCCAGTGGACTTGATACAACCCTGAACTCTAAAACATCTTTGAAAATTCTATTTTCAAACATGTATCTTTCCATCAATGAGTGCCACCCTGAAACCTTAAACTTCCATTTTCGAGATGGACACCAGGTTCTTCTTGCAATCAGGTACATAAAAGAGATTCTGGGGTTCCTTGCTTTCTTTGAAGAGTTGACCATTTCCTTGATGACTTGCATTACTTATCATTCTTTTGATCATTGAAGATGTCCCTGGAATGATTGTTATCTTCATCAAGAGATGTGTCTCTGCTCTTTGCATGATGGCCGAACTTATTGCAACCAAGGCATCTGCCTTTCCTTCCACCCTTAGATCTGAACTTCCCAATGAAGTGATCTTCTGCTGTGCCATTATGATAATATTCTCTGCTTCCACTTCACCCTTAGTGAAATTAGAAGAATGTGGAACTCATTGATCCTTTTGTCTTGTTCCTATTGTCTTTGGTGATTGCTCTTTCACTCTTTCTTGGGCATTGTCTTCACCTCAGCTCTGATTCCATTTTAATTTTAGGTATGTTCTATGCTAGAGCAATTTATTTCAATATATTTTCCACATTAGCAATCATATCAACATAAAGTAAATTGCAGATAGAACATAAATATAAATTGCAGAAGACAAGAGGACACAAGATGTGGCGCTAGCCAGGGACAAACCCCACAATGTGGGGAAACCCTTGATCAATTCTTCTTTTATGTTCTTCAAAGTTCAACAGAGAAAGTGAGAGAGATAATACATTTACAATAGAAGTCAATTACTTTGAATTTTGATATCAGAATGAGATTAGTTGAAGACATATTGCTTTAACTGATTCTCTAATGTGACTCGTTCACCTATCATAGTGCTGCATCTCGTCTATTTGCTGCACATTACCGTGTGACACCTTGCTGCACTGTCACATGTGTTGAACCTTGATGACTGAGATTCTCTCATCTTCATGCTGCTCATCATGCTACATCTTCCACGGTCTTATTCATCATCAAGCTACCCATGCTCATGATCTCATTCATCATTATGCTGCCCATGCTCATATAGTCATGCTGCTTATTATGCTGCCCATGATCTCATACATCATGCTGCCCATACTTATATCATCATGCATCATTATGTTGCCCATGCTCATATCATCATGCTACTTATTATGATACCCATGATCTCATACATCATGTTGTCTTCCTTCGGAGACATATGCTCCGGCTGTTTCGGCAGTTCCCGGTAGTTCAGACTTTTTTGGCAGTTCCGACTTTTCCAGCAGTTCCGACAGTTCCAACATTTCCGGATTTTCCAACTTTTCTGGATTTTTTGGCTTTTTGGCTTTTCCGGTATTTCTGACTTTTCCGGTGTTTTTGGCTTTTTTGGCGTTTTTGGCTTTCCTGGAAGTTCCGACTTTTCCAGCAGTTCTGGGTTTTCCGGTAGTTTCGACTTTTTTGGTAGCTTTGACTTTTCTAGCTTTTCCAGTATTTCCGACGTTTCCGGATTTTCCAGCTGTTTTGGCTTTTCCAACTTTTCCGGCTTCTCCAAATTTTCTGGCTTTTTCGATATTTCCAGCTTTTTCAGCTTTTCCAGCGTTTCCAGTGTTTCCGACTTTTCCGACAGTTTTGGCTTTTCTGGATTTTCCTTAGGATCTCTCCTCCTACTAAAACCCAAAGAGAAGTAGAGAGAGGAAGAGATCCAAGTGTGTGTAGAAATGACTTGAAGTCCTCTTCTATTTATACTAAAATGTAGAGGTTGAATAGACATGACTGTTGGGCTTCTAAGCCTACATAAGTTTCTGGTCGACTTAACAATTTGTCCATAACATAAATAAATTCATAAATTCATAACGTCATAAATACTTATCGGAATCGGATGATATTTAGATCAATCCTACACCTCTCATTGACAGGGATACAATAAAAATATCAGTTGCCATAAATAATATGACCCATATGGAGTTTGGCCCTATTTGCTAATTTTAACAAGGCGACACTTTCTCTGATGACCATCTTCCATGATTGGAAAACACAATTGTTGGTGGAGTACTTCAAGGATCAACAGGCATGTGAGATGTTGGAGAGTACCCATGGGAATGAGTGCTACTGTGTGATGGCGGATGTCATTTACTACAAAGAGAACATCTATTTGGTTCCTAGCTCACAATTGAGGGAGATAATCCTCCATGCAACACAAGCTTCACTATTGTCAGGACACTAGGGGTTCCTAAAGACCTATAAGACAATCAGAGAGTGGTTTATGTGGAAAGGCCTCAAAGGGGATGTGCTAAGGCATGTATATGAGTGTGAGGCTTTCTAGAGGAATAAAGGGGAGTTAACTCATTCGGCTAGGTTATTACAACCACTCCCTATTCTACAGGGGAAATGGGAGAGCATCTTGATGGACTTCATCACAGGGCTTCCCACAGTGCGGGGTTGTGATTGCATATACGTATTGGTGGAAAAGTTGAAGAAGTATTCCCATTTCTTCTCCATTCCCTCAAAGATAATTTGAAAACAACCCAAAATCAGGAGAATATGTATGCAGACAGGCACATGGTTGAGAGATATTTTGAGGTGCGGGACTTAGTCTTCTCATGTCTCCAATTTTATAGGCAGTCCACGCTGAAGTAGAAGGGGGACGAGAAACTGCAACCATGATTTTATGGTGTTTACCAGGTGACCAGGAGGGTTAGTGAGGTGGCATACAAGTTAGGGATTCTTCCGGGGAGCAGAGTGCATAATGTATTCCATCTTTCATGCCTAAGGAATAAACTAGGATAACACATGACAACTACTGAGCTACCTCCACTAGATGATGATGGGAATCTAGTTCTTGAGCCCGAGGCTATTCTGGAGAGTAGGGAGAGGATATTGAGGAGTAGAGGCATCAAGGAGTTTATGATCTAATGGAAGAACCTAATTGATGGGGACGCCACTTGGGAGGGTGAGAAAATACTACAACATCCAACATTGCAATTTCTTGAGGGAAAGCAAAAACTTAGCGGGGATGACTATGATATTTCCACTTAGCAATTTTGCTAAGGGAAATATTAATCTGATCAATTTTTCCAATTTTGGGTTGCAACTTAGGAAAAGTAGGGCACCACTTGCAATTTTGGGCCAAAAAGAGATTCCAAAATAAGGGAAAAGGAGAAATTGAATTGCTAGTGGATGGTGGGGGCTACCACCAAAAGGAAATACGCTCCCCTTTTCTAATACACACTCATGGTGGGAGAAGAGATGAGTGGGTTGATGTATAGGTCCCACATGGACAATTGGAGGCTCACGGCTAAATAGGAGTTGCGTTCATCCCTTTGGGGTCTTTTGATCATTTGACATTTACACTTACCTAGCACGATTGAGCTGAGAGCCAAGTCTGCAAGTGCTGTTAAGCGCACGAGATTTTCATGCGAGAATCTCACTCTTCCTTTGGTGGACTTTGAGTGCCAGCACAAGGTGACGATCTATACTACATTTGGGAGTTACCCAGGAATTTGACCAACAATTTGTGGAGCTTTTCTAGCAGGTTTGGCGTAGAATGGGAAATACAGATCACTTGGAGGAGCTGGTTGCGGAGCAGAGAATTCATTGGGCTTTTTGAGAGTGATTTTGGCCACCATTTGCTAGAGATTTGGAGTGTTATTTGTGCACAATTTTGAGGGATTTTTTTGTGCCATTGAGCCATCATCAGGGACTACATGGGTCTGCATAATGGTGATTTTGTGCCACACGTGGGAGCTTGGGAGAAGGATAATTCGGGTGTTGGTGTGAGCTGACACTTGTGGAGACTTTGGAAGGGGAATTTTTCTGGGATTTGCTGCTATTTTGGGGACCTCAAAAAATGTTATTTTCTAGAGGGTAGATTTGCCCAATAGTGGGGGAGGGCATGGAAATTGGGGCTAATTTTGAAGGTCAACATTAGACTAAATCATTTTTGGGTTTGGGTGGGTTATTTGTGGGAATATTGGGGTTAATTTCTTGGAATATTCTGAGCACTGGCGGAGGGCCAAACAACAGTTTCTTCCAGTCAACAATGCAATTTCTGGGACCAACGTAGAGAATCTAAGGGGAATATCTTCCTAGTAGCTGAGCAGTTGACTCCATCACTTGAGCCTTGTTATATTGCCTTGGGCAACACCAGGTGCATACATTCCAAGCTTATATTGTACCCCCTTTGCATTATAATAAAATGGCCCAGTTGTACGTAATTTTTGGAGTTCAAAGTATTTAATTTTGTGTTGCTTTTAATATGCATGCTTTTGTTTATCGCTGTTAATTTTCCTTAGGGATATTACAATATATATGTAGTTTGAGTAGCGAGGAATTTGTTGAAAATGAAATGATACTTATGTAGTAGGAGTTGACGTATATTTGTCCATTTCCCATTATGATAGAGCGCATAATTCTTCGTTGGCTGTCTATGATCTCCTTGTTCTGTAATATAATCTTGGATACTTGTTTTCCTAACAATGGTACCTTAAGTTCCCACAAGTTGTACAATAGTTCGTCATAGAGTGTATTGTTATGACACTCCTTGTGTGAAGGTTGTTAGTTCAATATCCTAAGGGACTAGCTAAAAAAAGGAAAAAAAAATGATGCCTTGTTATTTTTGTTAGTCAATGGTGTATATGAGACCATTTATTAAAATTCAAAATGGAGAGGTAGAAATACAAGGAGGGAGGTGTTAGAAAATGTAACTAGGTCCGATCTTCATAATAACATTTTATTTATGCTATATTGAAAAAGAATTTGTATTTGATTCAACAAAAAAATATTATGTAGTCAAGACAATCCCATTAAGATAGTCAAAAGAAAAGAAAAATGAATTTTTATATAAGTCCACAAAAATATCAAGTGGACCCTCCTCCATCATGTAGGATTAAGACCCCAAGTGGCACCACTTTGGACACGATGGGCAACTATATATATGAGATAAATTTCGACCTCCTTGGTTCATTCAATTCACTTGTATGAGATCATCTACTACCGCTGTACGAAGTTTAGAAAGAGGACAAAGTAGAGAATATGTGGGAGGCCGAGTTTTTGAAGTCTACCGCAGATCCGAATTTCACTCTATCTATTGCAGAGTCAAACTACAACATTTGGACATAATCTGAAGCTGCTTGGCTAGGGTTTGCTTGAAGGGGATTGATAAGATTTGGCTAGAACTTGGGAGGATTGGTTTGATGAGGATTTGACTTGTTCTTAGGTGGTAGGATTGACATTGATATTGCTCATTGGTATAATGAAGGATTTTTGGGCTTTCCCCCTTGGTAGGGTTTTTCCTTGGCTTGGAGCCTAATTTCTTGTGTCTTGTGTACTGTACATTTGTGATCTTCACTTTCCTACATATTGGAACTATTGTATAATTTCTTGATGAATAAGAAGAACATATAAGAAGTAATAAGAATACACATATAATTCATAATTAATTATCAAGAAGAATACAATCAAATTACTGTTATCAAAACCCTTGATTTTCTAACATGGTATCAAAGCTAAGATTTGAAGAAGGCTTAAGGATCACTTTGTTAGCATTTAGATGTATCTTGGATATCTAAGGGAGTTCATAGATTCTTGACTCAAATTTGATGGTTCATTTATGTTTTTGGGCTTGTATCACAGTAATAGGATCGAATCTTGCAACTTGTAGCTCGCTTGATGCTCTATTGTTCACTTTTGTGGCTCAACTACATTACAATGACACACCACACTTTTATGTTTCGTATAGACTATTTCAATGACATGCATATTATATTTAATTATATTATGTGGATCAAATTGATTATAAGACTCGTACAATGGTTCATATACACTCCGTGGCATGGTTCATATAATTTATGTGGCTAGACTCGCATGCACTTTGTTCTACAGTAACATCGTTCTATGACATGCATCATTCTACAATGCCATGATTTCTAGGTAGATCGTTGTTGGAATGAATGAATGAATGAATGAATGAATGAAATTTTAACGTCCACGAGACTAGATATAGTCTATGTGACCACTAGCTTCCTTGATTTTTTCCTTTTTCAATTCAATCCTCTTATTATTCAAAATTAATGATGAGCTGACCCAACCTTCTAACAGTCCCCTCACTGAAAAGACAATACCAAGGAACCGATGTTAACATATTACTGTACCTATCTCTATGTCTCTGGAATCATCACATTCCAAAATGAAACGTTTTTTAGATTCCACTGCCCCAGAATTGAAAACAAAGTACACACCCACTCTTCTCAGACTTCTTTAGGTATTTTCCACTAACATGTTTTGCACTGTAATTGATGTGAGTTAGTTCTTAATTGAGAAATAAGAATATTTTCTCTCCATGGAATGCCAACTCTGATGTACTCATTCAGTGGCTTCAAATTTTAAGTGGCTCAAATTACATCTCACACGGTGGCATTATTGTTCACATATTACAATGGATCACTTTCTATACGTGGTATGGTGACTATGGCATCACTCAACATATTACAATGGTTTATAGTAATTACAATGGTCACACATTTCATTGGTCTATATTGGTTACAATGGTCATTACATTAAATTGTGGCTTGTATTTATAGTTCTATAACACATGTATTACATTGGTTTGGCATCATTCGATGTTTTTGCATTGAATTCATTAAAGTGTTCGTTGACAAATCTTGCGAATCACATTCAATCGTATGGCATGTATACTTACGCAGTGGGTTACTGAAATAAGGTCGACCTGAAATAAATGACTTCAAGCACCAAAATTTAAGTCATCTTGTTTGAAAACTATATTTAAGGTCAAGATATTGAATATCAAAATAAACAAAAAATTTGCTAAAATATCTATGGATCGTACCCTAGTTTGAAGGACGTAAAACTGAAGCACTTGTGTTAAACACTTGAAGAAGAACCAAATATTTGAAAAGAAGGTAAAGGAAGATAATCACAAGGACCTTTACTATAGTTGATGCATATGACATGTATCAGGTATGTAACCATTGGTTTCTTTCTTTTAGACATGTTAAAAATAACTACATATGTTTATAAATACTTTTAAGTTTTTGGGATTAGTAGTTAGAATATGGATTATTTCCTTTGAAAAGGAGTTTATTTTCTATTTGTAGTCTCTCTCTATAAGGTCTAGTAGAAATACCTTGACTATTTGAAGGTTGATAAAGGTTTGTGTCTATTATCAGAAACTGAGTGGTATAACATGATAGACATATGGTTTATCTTACCTTATAAACTTGTGAAGTACTATATGTGTGAGAGTAAAATTCCCATTCCCTTAACTAGGAAAAGTCTTGATAGGTCTAATATGAGATCCAAGTGTATGTATATAGATATACTTGATATTTCATGGATGTGAGATGGTATTACTTGTTAAATGATTATGAGATAGGAGATCTTGTATCTAATGTATAAAATCCTATAGAATTGATTTGGCTGGATTTTCAGTTGTGACTAGACTAGTGCAGGATAAAGAAATAACTCATTTCTTTGATATATATAAGGGATTTGGTATCGAGACATGAAGTTCTTGAATACCAATGAAAGAGGCCAAGTTCCTATATTACTATCAAAGCTATAATGATATTGAATTAAAGTGTGTTGTTTATCTAATATGTTTGTTTGACTTGATGTAGTCAAGAACTACGGAATGAAGTCTTAACTTATGGGTTCCTGCAATTTGAAGGGATAGTATGTGTTCTACATAGAAAAGAAGAAAGTGAGTGGTTCTAAAAGGCTATATGTGTCCTAGCAAATCATGAGAGAAAAGCTTTTGAAAGTATAGGCTGAGCCCTAACAAGAAATAATAGGTTTTTGAAGTCATAGGTGATATTGGATGAAGTCCAAGAGAAACATGGAGGAAGCTTCTCATAAATAGATAAGTATCATGTATTGTTTACGTGTATTGATGTTTTGGGTAATTTCTCGTTCATGCTTTTTTCATAGAAAATATGAAAGCATGAGACATGGTTAGAGTAATTTCTTGGAATATTTCTATAAGATTGGTTGAAAAAGTCTTAGTTATATGAAGGAAAGTTTCAAAAGACTTCCCCTGGTAAGAGTGAGAGGGTCATGATGAAGATTTTATGATGCATTGATTCGATATGTCTCTAATAGTCTTAGTACCCATATGATGTAGATTTTGATCTCATTGTTTGACATAAATGATCTTGGAATGGTTTGATATGAAATTGAGGCTTGGTAGAAGCATGATGGGACATGATATTCCCTTGATTGATGAATAAATGTTGTATTCATTCAATGGTACACGGAATCAAGATCCGATGAAAATCTAGTTGATGGATGGTAAAACTTATTTGTAGAAGTTATATTATTGTTGATCCATCATGATATGAACAATTGGTTGATTATTTGTCGATACACATATTTTTTAATAGTTGTGACATTATTGACTACTTCTGCTTGAGATTTGGCCATGTTCGATAGGAAGCAGGTTTTTGATGCATCAGAGAAAGACTTGAGAAGCAGGATGGCTCCTTGAAAACTGTTTGAGGGACTGGATGTGTTGTATTCAACATTGAGGCTTTCAAAAGAGAACTAAGTATAATAGAAGGTTGAGGCACTTAATGTTTTGGGTTGATATGTGACTTGAAGCTGAGAATCTATGATCTCCACAAATAGCTTCTAGAACAAGCTGAGGGCTTGTGGATGTATCCTCCCAGGATAAGAGGAAGTGAGGGTGCTACTCTTCTCAAGTTGAGAGGGAATGACTATGCTAATCCTCCCAGGATAAGAGGGAGTGACCATGTTTTCCTTGTGTCATGTACTAGGCTAGGACTAATTGCCACAAGTCTAGTGCATGCATCATATATAGGGAGAATGAGAGATTGGATAAGCGTATTGGACAAACATTCTTGAGTAATGTACTGCGACAAATTAGGATGAATATCCTAATTCAAGTACATGTACTTGGATAAATAATGGTCCATTGGACAAACATTTCCTTTAGGGAAATGGTCCAGTGGAGGACACACTTTGGATATCCTAGGTGGAGTATGTGCCTCAGATAGGCGGTATAGTGTCCCATGGAATGCCTCTCAACATTGCATGCTCTGATCTAGTGGAGAAGGTAGAGCTTGATATGTTCTCTAATGTTGCGAAGGCCTTAGTCATGTGAGAATGTTGGTTATGGTGATAAAGATGCTTATCGATCTAAATCCTTTCCTTTAAATGAGAATATCTAGATAAGTCATTATGAATACCTCCCTAGTTAAGAGGGAGTGTTAGAAAATGTAACTAGGTTCGGTCTTCATAATAACATATTCTTTATGCTATATTGCAAAATAATTTTTATTTGATTCATTTTTTTTTTTGGTATTGAGACAAGTCCCATTGATACCGCCAAAAGAAAAGAAAAATGAATTTTTATATAAATCCAAAAAAATATCAAGTAGGCCCTGTTATCACTTAGGTTTTTTCCTTAGAAGTTATTAAAGAAGGAATGGCCCGAGGTAACCACAAACCAATCTTTTAGACTCAGGTTCTAGCCAACCTAAGTTGAGAGAGGGCTCTCTCTTTAAGATTTAACTTTGTTTAAATAAGATTTCAGGCTAGTTCTTAATGTTCAGGGTTGTTTGTTTTGATTGGGTGGTGGAATTAAGAAGACAGATGGGTAGAGCAAATATTTAGGCCATTGGGCTATGGATTCAATCAAGAAAGGCTTAACTAGATTTGATCTATCACTGAGGTTAGAGTTCATAGGGCGGGCTAACACAACAAAAACAAATCTGAAGTTTTCAATGAATGGAAAGTCCTAACCAGGGCCAAAGGCAATGAGGAATCCTTAACCGGGATTGGGATGAAGAAAGGAAGGATGGCCAATAGCAAAGGGCAATGAAGAATCCTGTGCTATGGGCCAAAGGGGGGATCAACTACAGAAGTAAGGGGGCAATCAAGAATCCCCATATCAAGGCGTTTAGTAGAAAATGTAAATAAAACAAATAGTTAAATCAGAGAGAACTTAAGCTAATTTTGATGATATTATTCCTTGATTGCTTTTAAGATTTTATAAGAAACACACATGAATAATTCATGACATAAAGAGAAAACGAGATTTAAACATGAGAAAATGATACTTATTTGTTCCAACTGTGCACAAGAATCCAGTGAAATTTCCTCAGCTTTATTTCATTTCCAGCAAAACCAGTCCAATCTTGAGTACAAAGCTCCTTGGCTCAAAAATAATGCGTCTATAGAAATGTATTTTAACCCACCCAAAATACTTCAAATGAAGAAGTATTTATACTAATTCTAAACTGAAAAATCTTGAAGAAATATCAAGATTGGTTTTACAAATATCTCAAACTGCTTTACATTAATAGAACTTAAATAAAGGACACTCAAAACTAATGAATCTATTTGGCACTATTTTTATAATTTATGGTGACAAAGAAGAGAAATTCGAATTTGATAGCAACTCTTAAGTGATGATGAGGCATCCTAGTCACTAACTGCATCCTTTCTTTGTGCATTCTGCCCCATAAATTCTGCAAACTTAGGGTCCAATGATATGCTTGTATATATCAATCTGAGATAGAGATGTAAACATTGAAAGAGGTTATTGTATATATTTTTGAGATAAACGTCTCTCAGTTTCCCAAAATTCAGCTTGAGTTGTTCACAATATTCTCTGCAAAAAGATGTCAAAAAAAGAACTTTGCACAAATTGAAAAAAGGTTGTGAAGATATGCACTTATCTCCCTTTTGGTAATACTTGTGTAAAACGTGAGATAGGTTTTTGTATATTGTCATGTTAGGAACAAAAAACTCCTCCAGTATCCAAAAATACATCTTGAATTGGTCACAATAGTTTATGCAAAACTATGACTTAAACAGGAAATTTCTGAAGAATGTACCATTTCTGCTCTGATTTCATCTTTTAACCTTAAATTTCTTTTAGCTGTTTTTCAATTTTACTTTGGATAAACTTCATTTTTTCTGGTGAAAGTGTTTTCTTCTCTATTTAACCTTTACTGTCTCCCTATTTACTTTTACTATTTACTTTTTTTTTTTTTTTATCTTTCTTCACTTTGACATGAATATGTATACTTTGTAACTATCTTGCCTTTTGTTTGTCTTCATGCTAGTTGATTTATTTGACTTGGTCTTCAATCTGATACTCTTTAACCCTGATACACTTTGACTATTCTTTACTGTGTCCTTTTACCTTCACTATATATTTTAGGTTTCTTACTGTCTATTTCAACAATAAATCATTTAATTTCATGTTCCTCTGCTTGTCTTTTAACTATATGTTTTATTTTCCATCTCTGCTTGAATAGATTTGATAACAATCTCGGAGAAAACAGGTCTTATGACTAGTATTAAGACTATTTATCCAAGTCTGCGGTCTTCTGATCACTTGTAAAATAAAACAAACTATTAAGAAAACATTCGGCTGACAGGAAGGGTCATTAATGGATTTATCGAGCTTTATAGGTCTATGGAGTGAGTCCAAAGTGATTTCGGGAGGTAACCCATGCTTGAATTGGTTAGCAAAGGCTTCCGGTGGAGCAGAAGGGTTTCATAAGTTTACATAGTAGAATGGGCGAAGGGCGAGAAAACATGGGTTCTTGGGGTTTGAACTTTAACGGGAAAACTTTTAAAATATGGCGCGAACTGAACAATAGATAGTTTGTCACGTAGCGGGTGGGTGGTAAGCGGTTCATTTCGCACTGCTTTTGGGCTAGAGTGGTTTTGGGGGGAGGCCGCCCGATGCCATTCATCAGGCGCCATGTAGCAGCGGGGTGAATAGTGAAACCACCGATATTATGCGGGTAAAGATCGGCCTTCAGAGGCCGCCTGATATGATCATCGACCATTGGATCAAAAAGGACCAGATTGTATAGTGATCACAGCGGGGATTTGATATGAAGCTTAATGGAGGGGCCCGATGGGGTTTTAAGCATGTCGGGATTAATTAATCGTGCATTATGGAGGTTTAATGGCATCGAGAGTGATTTCATTGGCGGAGATAGATTATTAATTAACCACAGATTGATTAATTAATCTCTTTTATTCGACGGAGGGTTTTGGTTATTAATTAGCTGCTGGTTGGCTTAATTAACCCATTAATCATTCATTAATAAAGTTTATGTTTCAAACTTTTGGGGACGGGATATTAACGTAGGGGTTTTTATTTATAATATACGGGAAGGGTTATATTTATTTCTTGGGATTTAATATATAAAGTTATAAGTTAATATGAAATGAAGGTGGAAAAATGAAGTGCGCTAAGTATAATGTGTTTTGAAATTTATTTACTTTTCACATAGAACATTATAACTTAGGCTAAATGTGCATTTGTGGGTTTTTTGTGAAAAAGGGGTCTTTTTCATGGGGGTGATCACTTTTCCAAGGATAACAAGGTTTATCCTTAGAAAAAGGGGTTTATTAGGGGAAAATGACTTTTCCTTAGGAAAATGATGTTTTTCTTAGGAAAAGGGATTTGTTTGGGGATATGAGTGAATGAATGGGGTGAATGTTTATGAGGGGGTTTTTAGTACTTAGGACCTGTAAGTCATTGAGCCGAGGGTCCGGTCCCTCCAGAAGTCAGAGAAATGCTCTAAGCCCCTTTGACTTCAGATTTTAGGTACTTTTGACTTTATTTATGGGAAATTAGTGAAACTAGGGGTAAAATGAATGGGGAAATTAATCATTTGACTTTAGGTAACTGCTCAGTTATCATCCATACTTTAGCAACTTGATGATGAAAGTAAATGATATGATTTTATCCAATAAATCACCATAATTCTGCAACCATACAACTACTTACCCATCTACTCATCCTACCATTTTTTCTACTCTTTATTAGGGTGCACTTAAGCTGGAAAACCCTTATCAAACATTTTTCTTTTGTCTTTTACAATAGAAATCTATCTAAGTATATCCTGATTACATCCAAGGGCTTAGATTAAATAGTTGAGCTTCTTTTATTTACTCTACCTATCTACTTATCTGCTAAGATTAAACAGTTTGGTCAGATTTTATTCTCTATCTCTAAGCATGAAATTCAAATCATGGAATTACCAAGATTAAACTGTTTGGTTACAATGGATTGTGGCATAAACAACAAGTTGCACACAATCATTATTATACAAAAAGTAAAATAGTAGTGGCATTTGGACTTGCACACTTTCATGGTCTTTCCATTTTGGGGGTTCATATTCTTTCATTTTTTTGACCTTATCTTATTCTTTTTGTCCTTTGATTTATCTTTTAGGACATACCCTCTTTACATTTTTTAACTTTTATAATATGGAAAACATTTGCAGAAAGAAAAGGTATGTACATATTACAGATTTGACCTCAGCCATTCAAAAATTATGACTCTTATTAGTATAGGAACCTAATAGGCCCTCCTCCATCATGTAGGCTTAAGACCCAAAGTGGCACCAATTTGGACCTCATGGGTAGCTATATATATGAGAGACATTTTGACCTCCTTGGTTCATTCGATTCACTTGTATGAGATCATCCACTAAGGTTGTACGAAGTTGAGAAAGAGGACAAAGTAGAGAAGATGTGGGAGGCTATTGCCGTTATTTGAGGTTGAGTTTTTGAAGTCTACTGCAAGTCTGAATTTCACTCTATCTATTGCAGGGTCGAACTAAAACATTTTGACAGAATCCAAAGCTACTTTTCTAGGGGTTGCTTGAAGAGGATTGACCATATATGACTAGAATTTGGGAGGCTTGGTTTGAGGATGGTTTGACTTGATCTTGGGTGGCAAGATTGACTTTGATATTGCTCATTGGTATAAGGAATGAATTTTGGGTTTCCCCCCTTGGCAAGGTTTTGCTCTGATTTGGGGACTAATTTCTTGTGTCTTGTGTATTGTGCATTTGTGATATTCACTTTCATGCATACAGAACTATTGTATAATTGCTTGATGAATAAGAGGAACATATAATAAGTTATAAGAATACACATATAATTGACAAGTAATTATCAAGAGGAATAAAATAAACTTATTGTTATCAAAACCCTTGATTTTCTAACAGGAGGTCCATTACTAAAGATAAAAGTTGAATCTCCGTAATTAGATTCCTTAAGGAGTTTCATTTTACATTTATGCTATGATCCTCAAAACATACTTATGTTTGTTATGCATGTTAGGAGAAGCCTCCAATGTAGGCTTGTCGAAATTATTAACTCATCCATATATATAAAATTTCTCCTTGTTAGTTGATTGGGGTTAGCAAGATACCAAAAATATGCCTCTTGCTTAAGTGCTTGTGGGTGGCATGAGATATTTATAAACATTTCTAATATTTAGGGTGTTAGAAAATTATATATTACAGAGCAATGGAACACATAAAATATATTGCAGAAATACAAACACAAAAAACACATAAAACAAAAGACACAGATATGCATGGTTCACCCAATTTGGGCTACGTCCACGGAGAAACAGCCAATCCTTCCTTTTATATTATCCAGTAAACTGAAGAGATACAACCTACAACAGATCCACTGTAATTCCGTCTTTGCTCTCATACAATCTCCTCTCTCTTTCTCACTCATAATACATATCTACATAGTCACAATACAATTCCCTCATATATAGCGAGGGGTTGCCTTCTAGGGCCAAAAAACCTAAATTAGACATAAATTCTACTGTCAGATCTCCGCCTAATGAACGACCTAGATTGACTACGAAATTACAACATTTTACAAGGAAATTTTACATCTATTTTTAGCTTCAGGGGTGTTGCTCCCGATCCCCTACCAGGGGGGGGGGCTCCAAATAATCATCGCCGCCCCCCCTTAGACCCCCCTGGTGGTGAACATTTTATGGGTGACGACGAACTGGGGTCCAATGTGGCGATAGCTCTGAATAAAGAAGATAATCAGGCTCAACACCCAACATAGGGATCATCTCAACTAGTTTTCACCAATGATGTTGGGAATTTGGCTAGTTCCATGCTAGTGTGTGCTTGGTTCAAATTCCATTGGGTGAGGGTGTGGTAGTATACATTATTGTAGCCAATATAAATGGATTTTAACTGCCACAGATTATTTTACAAAGTGGGTAGAAGCTATACCATTCGGGAATACTACTGTTACTATTGTCATTAAATTCATTGAAGAAAACATACTATCTAGATTTGGATGTCCCCAAAATATAATTACAGACAATGCACAAGCATTCAATAGTATTAAAATGATCGAGTTTTGCCAAAAATATCAAATTATTCCTCATCATTCTACCCCTTATTACCTTCAAGGAAATGGATTGGTAGAGTCTTCAAAGAAAATTATAGTCAAAGCCATTAAAAGGGTACTTGCAGATCATAAGAGAAATTGGGACAATCACCTTACATATGGAGTTTGGGAAAATATAATTTCACCAAAGAGATCAACAGGTAAATCACCTTTTCAGCTTATTTATGGCACCAATGCCATTTTTCCTACACAACTAGCTTTTCCTATCATGAAATTCTTACAAGAAGCAAATGAAGAACCTGATGATTTTTCTAGGAGAATCAATCAGATTATAGAACTTAATGAAAATAGAGATGAAGTCAAATATAAGCTTTGGAAATATCAGAATGAAATGAAAATATTGTTTGACAGAAATGCTAAAGAAAGACATTTCAAAGAAGGAGATTTAGTACTAAAATAGGATCCTAGAAGAGAAGACAAAGGAAAACATGGAAAGTTTGATAATATATGGTTTGGACCTTTTAGCATTGCAGAGGTTAAAGGAAACAATACTTTTGTCTTGCAGAATTTAGAAGGGAAATATTCTTCATTGCATGTTAATGGAAAATATGTGAACATTATATCTAGTATTGAGATTGCTTTAGTCATTCATCATTTGTACATTACTGGTTTGTTCCATTTTCTTGAAAGTATGTTTGTTTTCCAAAAAAAGACTCCATCGGCTCAAGGAGAAGGCACTTGGATCTGCATGTTCTCTGCATCCTACATAAGGAAGAAGTCCCCAGTTAGCACTGATGTTGTAACATAGATTGTTTTGATAAGTTAGATATATATATTATATATTATAATATTATATATATATATATTATATATATATATTTATATATATAGAAGTCCCCAGTTATTGCTCGCTAAAATTCCGCTTTCTTAATAAATTAATCAGGTTTAATTAAAAGCTTAAATGTGATTAAATTAAAACAAAAAAGTTTATTTTGTAATAAACCCATGACAAGACTCTTTATCATTTTTTGTGAAATGCAATAAAAGTTTGACGGTTATGCTCTACGACACGAAAGATCAACGACTTGTAGACCGCTCCACACCCCCCAAGCCCATCCAAAGTTTAATGAATGAGGGGGTGCGAAAAGAGGTCAACCCTCATACCACCTTCACTACATGCCCCTCTCACAATCACTTAGCACCCCCTCGATCCAAAAACACCAACCACCTTCTACCCACTCCAAAACCTGCTCTCTCCCATCCATTCACCCGTTACACTACTCTCGCCTATTTTAAATAAACCTCTATTTTCGCCAACTGTTAGCTTTCCATTCGCCAACCATATTCCTGTTATAATATTACCCGTTATATATTAATGCCCCCACGCATGTTTAACGGATAAATCATGTAACCAACATAAAACATTTTTATGTTTCATTTAAAATTATCGGTTGCTGATATTTCATCCCTGCTCCGCCGAGTCATAAACTAAACCATTGCTACGAATGACCAAGACGAACGCTCCAAAGTGACTAATGGAATTTAAGAGACCATTCCAGCTGTCAGTTAATAAGGTAATTGTTTTCTACGGGTAATTACAACTGTTTCTCAGTCCTTTTCTTTTAGTCATGTTTTCAAAGAAGAAATAAAAAACTTCATAAAACCCCATGCTTCCTCCCACTATCAAATTAGACCATAAACCATTAGTTGACCAACTCTATAAAGTTTTTGAAATCAATTGTGAGTTAGATCTTTATGAACTCCACAATTGGTTGAAACATAATCTTTTAGACCTAAGTGATGAATTAAACCTCTGGCACTCATCTTTACCTCAACTCATCATTCCTCCAACCAATAATTTCCTTGATTTTATTTCATGGTGCAATGTCAGGTATGTTCCCACTCAAACAACAATGGTTTCCCAAAACAATGAAGCTATGTTTACCATTATTTTTAAATCAATTAATCAAATGTTTCAGATTCAAAGCCCTGAACCCTTGCATCCATTTTTTCCAGAATCTCTCATGGATATGTATAAAAATCTTGAATTTCCCCAAAGAGCCAATATTTTTGAAACCTTTCTCCGAGAAAATGTTCAATTGCCTAAAACCTACCCACCATATCAATCATCTATGTTTCTAGAAATGACCAAGAAGATCATATCCATTGTCTCATGTGTGTTACGTTATTATTCCAATAAGTGGGTCGATGAGGTTTTGATAGGTTTCTTGTCAGTTTTCTGAGTAAATGAAAAGCCATATATTATCTTAAATTACAATGAATACTTAGAAGAATCAAATCATGATCAATTCATGAAGTTCTATACAAAATTAGTGTTCAAATATGCTTATGTTTTAGTATATTTGTTCCTATTTTACCAGTCAAAGAGGTTTTCTTTTCCCTTACAATAGATGGATAGCCAAGGAAATCCACAATCAATAATCCACCGGACTTTCTTGGTAAGGAAGAACAACACTGAATTCAGATTGAGTGAATTTTTGGATCAATTTTATTATGTTGTTTCTTTCTTATTAAACAATGACGTAGAACCAAGGATTGGGCCAGAGATAAGAAAAATCCTACATCTGAGTGAACCAACCAGAACAGGAGATTGGTATTTATACCAAAACTATACATAGATTAGGATATATGGATGTGAACTACCTCCATATAGATTACCTAAGTTTGTCCCTATCCGAATTTTTGCATTGGAATATATCAGATAGATCATCAACATGGATCAACTTCATTTTGTAGTAGCAAAGAAGAAGGCCCAATTTAAAATAAAAACTCAAGTAGGGCCTTTTATTTGTAATGCTAGATTAGCAAGGAAGGAAGCATAATATATTTTGAAACATATGAATTTCAAACTTTTCACCTGGTTGTATGATCCCCTAGGAGTGATTTCAAAATTAAGGGTAGCGCAAAAAACTACCCCATATACTCACTCTCCTAGGCTTGAGATAGAATAGTACATGAACCGGGATGAATGGCAGGAGAAAACACTTTAGGTGGTAGAAGAGTAGGTTATATCACCTACAACATCACATACTCCTATATTAGAAGAAAAGCAAGAAAAAAGGTGAAGGGACAGTGTGTCCCCTATGGTGATAGAAATTTCAGCCAGAGAATTAAAAGCATACACTAAGAGGCATAAAACAAATCATACAAGTGAAACAAAGCAAGAAGATACTACACAACAACACCCAATTGTCATGACAAACCCGTTTGTGCCATCATCTCCTAGGCTAGAAGCAATGACTCTAGGATATCCTATGTCTTTAGCTAGTCCAAATGTAGCATCATCTCATACAGAAGAATTACAACAGACTTAGAAAGAAGAGAGCATATTTAAAGTTTACAAGGAAATTAAGCAGAGGAATGAAGCTTTGAAAGTTTCCACTTATTTACAGTTTTGGAAGCAAACACCAACTTCACAACAGAGGCTACTTTCCACCTTCGACATTGAGAAGGGAAAGATGCAAATAGCCTTCTTGGAACCCAAAATCACTCACCCTAAAAGTGCAGATGATTACACTAAATCAATGTTTTCTTTTGATGCAAATTTAATTATTCCTATTGACCAGATTGATTTACATGAACAATTTGGTAAGATGATATATTCTTCTCTCACAAGTTCAGCTATGACAGTATCTAAGATTCAAGAATCATTATAAAATATTCAGTCTCAGTTGAAGATAGAAAAAATATCTTCCTTAGCTAAAGATACAAGGATCAAATCTTTAGAGGATTTAGTGGTAAAGTTGGGATATGATCCCACCAATGTCACTGCAGTAGAAGATGTAATCAGGAGCAAGAATGAAGACATAATTTCTTTGAGAAAACAACTTAAGCTTCCTTTGACATAAGATCCACAAACTAAAGAAATAGGAAAGCTAGAAAAGGATAAGGAGAACATGTTCAAAATCATAATTGAATAAAATGCACAAGTAGAAAAAATGGAAACTAAGATTGAAAAGTTTTTGGAGGAAACAATAACAACGGGAAACCCAAGAGAAAAATGTTTCTCTTTCAATAGTTATAGTGAAAAAAATCCCAATCACAGCTACAACAACAACAACAACAACATCTACATCAACAACCATTTCAACAGTGGAAACTCATCAACTGATTCAACAACAAACCTTGCAAAAGAATGGAAGATTTATCAATTAAGGGGCAGGAAGTTGAGAAGTTAAGAACTCAACTTAACAATTTACAAGAGAAAAGTTGAAGATTGATAATGCATATTTAGCTGAGATGCAGAAGACACATAGGCTTACATAGAGAATTGAATTCTTAGAAAACCAATCTGTCTTAGCTGGCACCATTACATAGGCTAAGGAGAGTATCTGGATGGAAATAAATGAGGCCATCAATGATATATGGCCTTCAATTGAGATCATCTTTGAGCAAGATGAACTAGTGTAGAGAGCCGAAGAAGTAATAACAAATGTGAAAAAGGAATTGGGTATAAAACCAGGAAAAGAAAATACACTGATAAGGGTTTTGAAATCCAAAGCCAAAGATGAACTGGAAGAATATAACATAAAGGATAGAACAAAGACTGTTTTGGAAGTGAGAAGGATTCTCACTAAGAAAAAATTGATGCTCCAACTGGAAAACAAGTGCCATAACCTCGAATCAAGTATCCAAAGGTTCCATAAAAAATTCTTTGTGTTACATCAAAAAGGGTAGCTTGGATTAAAGGGACTTGGAGATTCAGATTGATCTAGAACAATATGAAAGGAAATTATATTCAATTGCCATGAATAAATCCATATTTTCAAAGATTAAAGGTACAATCACAGGTAAAGCTTTTATGGAAGGCCTCAATTATGGTTTATTCGCCAAGCATGAGATAAATCATTTATTTTTGGTTTAACCAAATTTTCAAAAATACTTTGAGGTAGATGAAACATTCGAAAAATTGGTTAAATATGAAATTACAAATGAAGAAAGGTGGGAAGAACTATTTAATTTACCGGGGCAAATGAATCAGCAACCATAAGAAATTATCAATAGCAGAGTAGTAGATTAATCAACACACATCAACACCATAAATCCTTGAAAGTAGTGACAACAACTTCAACAGTTTTATTTCCCTATGTTTTTACACTATTTTTGTAAAAAATAGTTTTAGATATTTTCAAACAGTTTTAGATATTTAAGTCTAGATATTTTGTGAAAAAATTCTATAAATATTCCCAAAATCAAATTGCAAAGGGTTGAACCACTGGGATAAGTTTTCTTGAGTATAATTACATGTATATTAAGTTGTCTGATACCAATGAAAGGATTTTGGGTTTGCTTCAAACAACTTGTCATCTTTGTGAGTTCTTCTTAAGTTATTCATTTAATTTTGTTGTTTCTGCATGTATTTATTTTTATTGAAGAAATATGGGTAATATATAGCTGAATACTAGTCTATCTTAAATTCCCTGCGAAGTTATAACATATTACAGAGATTAGTTTATTAGACTATCTGTCTAAGTTAACTCCTCTACATTAATTAATTTTCATTTGTTCATAAACTTACATGCATTTTGTTGGGCAATGAACATAGTTTACTAGCATCTTTTTCTTATGAAATATTCTGTTTGAATACTTAAAACTTGTAGCTTCTTAGAATTCTTCCTTCCAAATATTTTTAAATTTAAATCACTATTTAGATGTAAAGAATCAACGCGTTCATTGTATAAAGGTAATTTAGGATGCAATACCTATTTACATAAGCTTAAAACATTGGTCATCCATAAATTAAAAACAACAAGACATTTTAGATGCTCTGGCATAATTACCTAACCTAGAATTATCTTAGAGGACAACATTAGATTGGTGCCATTGCCGAGGAATGAAATTTGAATAATTTTCCTTGGGACAATGATTAAGCTTTTCCTTTAAGGTGAATAAAGGATTAGCAAGTTAAAATATTTCACCTGGCGACTTCACAAGCCACACTGGCTTCTTCCACACATACCAGATCTAATTCAGACCCTGGAATTTATTATCCATTATTAGATCTAGAGAGCCTGGTAAGAGAAGTTTCCTTAAGAAGAATATTAGAAGCTTCTACCTCTTCTTTCATACCAATACAACCTGAAACTATTTCAGCTACTGATCCTTTATGGTCTGTTCCAATTCCCTCTCAATTGTCTAACTTACCACCAAAGGTATTAGAACTTTTGTTCGAGAGGAGTTGATATGCAGTCAACCCTTCCAGTCCATTCATTGGAATCATATCAAATCCCTAAAACCCTTTTAGAATCACCTAAGTCAGAAGAAGAGTTAGATGTACATCTAATTGAATTAAAACCTAGTGATTTTATCTCACTTACTATTCATACTTTTGCATCTATTTCTGCTGAACCTGAGAACACTTTTTCTGTCTATAAAAATATTTTATTTGAAACTAAAGGAAAGTTTGAACCAGAAGAGTAGAATTTAGTTATTCAATCACCATAAATAAAAATTTCAAGAGGTCCTCCACCTACATCCACACCTCCATTTTCTCCCACAAATTCAGCTTCATCTACAACATCTTCTAGACACTCATCCTCATCTTCAAGTATGGATGGTTTTCAACCTATTATTCAAGCTAGGTATGTTTCTTTACAACTCCCTCGTCAACTTAATAATTTTCTTGATCGGTATTTAAAACATCTACCTAGATTTAATGGAGAAACTGGTTTGTATGTGGAAGATCACTTAGCTGCCTTTTTGGATTTTGTTGATAACATGAATATTGAACATGAAGATGTGTACATGAGATTGTTTGCTCAATGACTTGAAAGAAACGATAGAATTTGGTTTAGAAAACTAAGAGAAAATTCTATTCCATCTTGGAATCAGTTAACTGACATCTTCAAAAATCAATGGGGGGTGAAAAAGGATCCAATATATTTTGTTATAGAGTTTGAAGAACTGAAGAGAAATCTTGGTGAACCGGTGGTTGATTTTATAAAAAGGTTTAACAAACCACTTGACTGTAAACCACCAATATCAACATCTAAAGTTAGATTTTCAAAATATTTTGAAGATGATTTCACAGTAATGCTTAGAGAAAGGACATCCATCACCCTAGAAGGCGTGCAAACAAATGCCATAGAAGTTGAATCCAATAGATTAGCATAAGCTAAACTTAGGGCTAAAGAAGAAAATGATGAAAGAAAAATGAAAGTTAGGGAAAAAGGTTCTTCATAAAAAATTACAAAGGAAGAGCAAAAGATAGATGAAATCACTTCACTCCTTAGAAATATTTCTAATAGGATCTAAAAAATGGAGGCTTAGCCCAAAACAGCTCAAAAAACAACAAATAGACCTCAAACTCAATATAGGAGACCTTCTCAACCCCAGATTTTGCAAATACCTAATACTGATCAACAGGTTCATGTTGTGTGTGAAGCATGATTGTTCATAGGTCTTTGTTTTAGCGGGATGTATACCCCAAGAATTTTGTACACCCCTCCACGCCGGGGGGTGCGGGGGGGACTTGTCCCCCCCGCGGGTCTTGGGGGCCAGCGGTCCCCCAGCGGGGGGCTCAGGGGCCAGCGCCCGGAAGCTGAAAACAGATGTAATTTTGCCTTGTAAAGTATAGTAATTTCTAGTCAATCTGGGCATTTCATTAGGGGGATGATTTGACGGTAGAACTTATGTTTAGTTTAGGGTTTTTGCCCTAGAAGGCAACCCCTCTCTTTGTTGAGGGATTGTATTTGAGGCTGTGATAGATGTGTATTCTAATGTATGAGCAAGAAACAAAGAGTGAGACAGTGAGAGAAAACAGAGGATATTACAAGCGGATTTGCTGTAGGTTGTGTCTCTTCATTTTGCCTGGATATGAAGGAGGATGGCTGTTCGGGGTGGACGTAGCCCAACTGGGTGAACCACGTATATATGTGTCTCTCTGTTTTTATGCGTTTCTGTGTTATATTTCTACAATATTTATGTGTTCCATTGCTTCGTAATATATAATTTTCTAACAACTGGTATCAGAGCCGAAGGTCTATTTGGTTCATAAACTCGCAGGAAAGAAGGGTTCCTTGTTCGAGTGGGAGCAATAGCGGAAGATGATAAGTTTAGGGTCGAGAAATTTAACGGCCAAAACTTCTCATTGTGGAAGATGTAGATGGAAGATTATCTGTATCAGAAAGATCTATACCTACCACTAGGGGGAAAAGAAAAGAAGTCGACGGATATGGAAGATGAAGAATGGAACCTTCTCGATAGAAAGGCATTCAGAACAATACGGTTGTGCCTTGCAGCGTTGGTCACCTTCAACATTTCGAAGGAAACAACAATAGAGGGTTTGATTAAGGCGTTGGAGAAACTATATGAAAAACCCTCGGCCTCAAACAAGGTATTTCTTATGAAACGGTTATTTAATATGAAGATGTCGAAATGTGGATCTGTTGCAGATCATTTAAATGATTTTAATACTATTACAAGTTAGTTATGTTCCATAGGGGTAAACTTTGATGATGAAGTTGGAGCTCTATTATTCTTGTGCTCATTGCCAGAAAGTTGGAATGGTTTAATAATGGAAATTAGTAACTCTGTGTCTGGATCTAGTACTTTAAAGTTTGATGATGTTGTCGGTGCTATCCTTAGCGATGAAATGCGATGGAAAAGCTTCGGTGAGACATCGGGAAATGCT
Organism: Pinus taeda; assembly: GCA_000404065.3. NCBI lineage: Eukaryota > Viridiplantae > Streptophyta > Pinopsida > Pinales > Pinaceae > Pinus > Pinus taeda. The sequence continues at coordinate 235,895 of APFE030336463.1, forward strand.
TTGAGTGCAGAGTCTAGGGGAAGAAAAATGGAAAGAGGAAAGAGCTCAGGATATCACAGTAAATCAAGGAAAGGCAGATCCAAGTCCGGATCGGGGATAGTGTGCTGGAAATGCGGAAAGAAAGGACACCTAAAGAAAGACTGTAGATCTCGGAAGGGAAAAGAAGGAGATTCACAGCAAGAAAACAATCATGAAGCAAATGTGACAGGTGAGGTGTTACAAGATGCTTTGGTTCTTTCTTTCAAAAATATTACTGATTCCTGGGTGGTAGATTCAGGGGCCTCATTCCATGCCACACCTGATAATAAATGCTTTCATGACTATGTTCAAGGAGATTTTGGACAAGTTCGTTTGGGTGATGATAAACCCTGTAAAATTGTTGGAATGGGTAAGGTTCCTGTAAAACAGTAGAATGGAAACCAATGGCTACTAAAGGAGGTAAGGCATGTTCCAGATCTAAAGAAAAATCTGATTTCAACAGGGCAGTTAGGCGGTGAAGGTTGTGTGACAACTTTCACAGATAAAGCTTGGAAGGTCACCAAAGGAGCCCTGGTAATAGCAAAAGGCGAAAAGGTTGGTACATTGTATTTATGCAATGGTATTTCTAACTCTGTTAATGCTTTAACTTCCAAAGGAGCAGATGCAGCATTATGGCATCATAGGCTTGGACACATGAGTGAAAAAGGGATGAAGATTCTTCACTCAAGGAATTTGTTGCCGGGTTTGAAGAATGTTGATTTGGACTTCTGTGAGAATTGCATTTATGGAAAACAGAAGAGAGTCAGATTTCTCAGAGTTGGGAAAGAAAAGAAGAATGAAAAATTAGAGATTGTGCATACAGATGTATGGGACCTGCTCAGGTATCATCTCTCAGTGGCCTTCGTTATTATGTTACTTTTATTGATGATGCAACTAGAAAAACTTGGATTTATTTTATTAAGAATAAATCTGATGTATTTGATACTTTCAAGAAATGGAAAGCTTTGGTTGAGGTTGAGACAGGAAAGAAATTGAAGTGTCTTAGATCAGACAATGGAGGTGAATATTGCAGCAGATAGTTTGATAGGTACTATTCAGAGCATGGAATTCGCAGAGAGAAGACAGTTCCAAGAACACCACAAGAAAATGGTGTGTCAGAAAGGATGAACAGGACAATCATGGAGCGTGCAAGGTGCATGAGATTGCGTGCAGGATTGCCTTTACAGTTTTGGGCAGATGTTGTAGATACTGATGTTTATCTAATAAACAGAGGGCCTTCAAGTTCCTTGGATGGAGGAGTTCCAGAGGAAGCATGGACAGGTAAAAAGGTAAACTACTCTATTTTAAAGCCTTTTGGTTGTGAGGCCTTTGTCCATATTGATAAAGAAAATAGAACAAAGCTTGAATCAAAGTCAAAGAAATGTACCTTTATTGGATATGGTGTTAATGATTTTGGTTATCGCTTATATGATTATGAAAATCACAAAATCATTAGGAGCAGAGATGTAATATTCAATGAAAAGGTCTTGTATAAGAATCAGTTGCAGGAAAAGGAACAAGAAAAGGAAAACAAGGAATATGCAGTTCTTGATGAAATCAATGAAAAAGTAAAGGTGCCTGAAAATAATAATAATCAACAACCACAACAATAGCAACCATCACAACTACAACAGGCAACCCAAACACATGAAAGTGTTGTTAGAAGATCTACCAGGATAAGTAGACCCCCTGAACGATACTCTCCCTCATTATATTATTTATTGTTGACTGATTCCGGTGAACCCGAATGTTATGAAGAAGCAATGCAGGTTGAAAGCAGGAAGAAGTGGGAGGTAGCCATGGAAGAAGAGATGGACTCCTTAATGCATAGCCAAACTTGGGATTTAGTCAGGTTGCCTGCAGGAAAAACTACATTGAAGACTAAATGGGTTTACAGGTTGAAGGAAGAAGATGGAGGAAAATAAAGGTACAAAGCTAGACTTGTGGTGAAGGGGTTTGCACAGAAGAAAGGTATTGATTTTGATGAAATATTTTCTCCTGTTGTTAAAATGACTTCAATCAGAACTATTTTGAGTCTTGTAGCAGCTGAAGATTTGCATCTTGAGCAGTTAGATGTAAAGACAGCCTTTCTCCATGGGGATTTGGAGGAAGAGATATATATGCAGCAGCCACAAGGATATGAAGTGAAAGGGAAGGAGAAACTTGTGTGCAGGTTGAAGAAGAGCTTGTATGGCTTAAAACAGGCTCCAAGGCAGTGGTGTCTAAAATTTGATAAGTTTATGTCTGAACAAGGTTATACTAGATGTCACTCTGATCTGTGTTTATCTCAAAAGGAAAAATGATGGCAGTTATGTTATATTGTTATTGTATGTAGATGACATGCTTGTTGCAAGTTCTAACATGCAGGAAATACATGTGCTCAAAAGAAAATTGGTGAACTCATTTGCAATGAAGGATTTGGGTGCTGCAAAACAAATCTTTGGTATGAGAACAAATAGAGACAGGAAGAATCACAAATTAACATTGTATCAAAGTGAGGACATAGAAAAGGTGTTGAAAAGTTTTAATATGCATAATGCAAAACTAGTTAGTATACCTTTGGCTAGCCATTTCAAATTAAGTAAGCAGGAGTGTCCCAAGACTCTGGAAGAAATGGCTCATGTGTCTAAAGTTCCATATGCATTAGCAGTTGGAAGCTTAATGTATGCAAAGGTCTACAAAAGGCCTGATATTGCACATGCAGTGGGAGTTGTAAGCAGGTACATGAACAATCTAGGAAAAGAACATTGGATGGCGGTGAAGTGGATTCTTAGGTATTTGAGTGGTACCCCAAATTAAGCATTATTCTTTGGTGATTCAAACATTACTCTACAGGAATATGTTGATGTAGATTTGGAGGGTGATAGAGATAATAGGAGAAGCACCATAGGGTATGTGTTTATTGTAGGTGGAACAATTGTCAGTTGGGTCTCAAAACTGCAATGTGTTGTTGCACTCTCAACAACGGAAGCAGAGTATGTTGCTACTACAGGGGTTGGTAAAGAAATTATTTGGTTACAAAGGTTTCTGGATGAATTGGGTAAGAAGCAAGAGTTGGGCAGGTTATACCGTGACATCCAGAGTGCCATACATCTTGCAAAGAACTCTGCATTTCATTCCAATACCAAACATATACAGCTCAAGTACCATTTCATACGGTCAACATTGGAAGATGGACAATTGAAGTTGGAAAAGATACACACTAGACAAAATCCTGTAGATATGTTAACAAAAGTTGTAACTAGGGAGAAACTGAGAATCTGATCAGTTTCAATTGGTCTTCAAGTATGATGAAGAAGATGAGAAACAACTAGGTCCAAAGTGGAGTCATTTTCCAACAAATGAAGCAGTGGTGGAGTTGCTATAATTAGTCTCCAAGTGGGAGATTGTTGGGTGTGGAGCCTAATTATCTTCTGTATTAAAATGTATCGCCGCATTGGACCCATTTTGTAATGGGGTGGAAATTCCGCCCGTAAAATATTCGCTGCAGGGGGGTCGGGGGCAGCACCCCTGAAGCTAAAAATAGATGTAAAATTGCCTTGTAAAATGTTCTAGTTTTGTAGTCAACTGGGCCATTCATTAGGCAGAGATTTGACGGTAAAAGTTATGTTTCATTTAGGTTTTTTTCCCTATAAGGCAACCGCTTGCTATATATGAGGGAATTGTATTGCATATATGTAGATATGTATTCTGAGTGAGGAAGAGAGAGGATATTGGGAGCGAAGAGGGAATTACAACGGATCTGCTATAGGTTGTATATCTTCAGTTTGCTAGATAATATAAAAGGAAGGGCTGGTTGTTTCTCCATGGACATAGCCCAAACTGGATGAACCACGTATATCTGTGTCTCTCTTGTTTTATGCATTTTTTGTTTATATTTCTGCAATATTTTATATGTTCCATTCCTCTATAATATATAATTTTCTAACAACGAATTCTCCTACAAACTTCATGAGGCTGATGGGATGACATCTTGGGGCCATTCACCAACTCATTTGTAGTGATATACTTGGATGACATCCTAATATTCATCCAAAGTTGGGAAGAGCACCTCCACCACATATGACGGGTTCTCCAAACACTGTGACAACACAAGCTATGTGCCAATTTGGAGAAATTCACTTTTGGCATGACCCAGGTTCAGTATCTAGGAAACATTATTTATGAAAGGGGGGTGCATGTGGATCCATCCAAGATCCAAGTCATTCAGGATTGGCGAGCCCCAACCATTCTTATAAAGCTCTTCAGCTTTCTGGGTCTTTCCAATTTCTACCGCGGGTTCGTGTTGGGGTTCTCTCATATCACTTGGCCTTTGAGTTATGTCACCAAAGGAGGAGCAAAAGAAAAACTCTTTTGGCTTGAATCAAAACAGAAGGAATTGAAAATGTTGAAACATCATCTCTGCTCTACACCAGTGATCACATTAGCATACTTGCAACAACCATTTGAGATCAGGACAGATGCCTTTGACTATGCTATTGGGGTATTCCTTACTCAACAGGGGCATCTAGTGGCATATCACAGTGAGACACTTTCAAACATAGTCGAGAAGTATCCCACTTATGACAAAGATATGTATTCCATTGTGTAGTCCAGTCGACAATGGAAACATTACATTTTGGGGAAGGAAACGGTCATCCACACAAACCACCGAACCCTGCAGTTCATACAGATGCAGGGGAAGTTGTAGAATGATCACCATCAGAAGTGGTCCACATACCTGTAACAATTCCATTTGAATATCAAGTACAATAAGGGAAGCACAAATAATGTTGAAGACTACCTCAGCCAATCATTGATCATGGTGTTAGCCACCGTGATCAACTCTTGTGGGCACGAGACTTCTGATTGGCCACTTCTCTACAAAATCAACCCAGAATTCAGCCACACATACCATACACTCTTGGAGGGTCAGCAAGTTCCATATTTTCACCTCCAGGAGGCTCTATTATGCCACCTAGCACACCTTTGTGTTCCTTCAAGTGAGAATGTGAAGATTATTTGGGAAGCACACTACTATCGGGCCGCTGGGCATTTTTGGGTATAGAAAATGGCGGTGGTACTGCAAAAGTATTTCTATTCGCTGAATATTTCACACGATGTCGGGAAGTACATCAGATCCTGCACTGCCTGTGTCATTTGCAAACCGACCATCAAGAACCAAGGTCTCTATACTCCGATGCCTACCCCAAGTCGACCTTTGGAATCCATCTTTGTGGATTACGTGTCAGGCTTTCCTTCTACTAAGCATGGCAATGATTGTGTTTTTATGGTCGTCGATAGATTCTCGAAGATGAACATTATGGAGGCTTGCAAGAAGAGTATCACAACAGAAGGCACTGCTAAACTCTTATTTGAAAGTGTGTGGGTACACTTTGGGATCCCACAATATATCATCTTAGATCGGGACAACGGGTTCCTCAATACATTTTCGTCCAGTCTCTGGTCGATGCTGGACACCAATCTCACTAAGTCCAGATCTTTCCATCCCCAAAATGATGGCCAGACAGAGGTCACCAATAGGATGATCGTACACATTTTGCGCATGTACAACTCAAAGCATCCCCGCACATGGAATGAGAGCCTCCCCTATGTCCATCACAGCTACAACCGAGCTCTCCACAGCTCAACTGGGCACAACCATTTTCAAGTGGGCTTGGGATTCCAGCCACTATTTCCCATTGATGCGGCCATGCCATTTGAACTGACTCAGGAAGATTCATCTCATGTCTCGTTTGAAGCCGACAAGGCAAATAGCTTCATTGAGAACATTCAACACATCTTCCAAAAATTCCATGACATAATGGAAAAATCCAATGCTAAGTACAAGCAATGGCATGATCAGCATTGATTTCCACACAAGTTCCAAGTGGGTGACAAAGTTTGGCTACATTTGCAGAAGGAGCGCCTCGCTGGGCCCCACAAAAAGATTCATGCAATTTGATATGGGACATACACCATCACCAAGGTTATGGTATATAATTATTTTTAGTTCAGCATTACCCCATTGCTTGGCCTACACCCAATGTTTAATGTGGATCGCCTTCGGCCATACTTCCCCCATTATTAGACACATTTGACATTGCATAACATCTCACACGAATAGAGTTAAATCCAAACTGGATGGAACAAGCTACAACTAATCAGATCATGGACACACATATCAAGAACACTTGTCAGTAGAAGATCAAACTGTATCGAGTTGTCAAAAATGGCCAACTCTTGCACCAAGGGAAATGGCTCACTAGGGACCAAGTTTAGCAGAAGTTTCCTCATCTCATGGAGGAACTCAATGCAATGGAGACCATTGCTTCCTAAGGGGGGAGTAATGATCCAAGTGAATATTGGTGGCCACCCACCTATTCCACTTAGACCCCCACCATTATTTCTTTCATTTTTTTAGTTTCCTTAAGTGTAGCACAATTTACTATTTTTGGCAGTTTTTCGCGTCTTGAAATAACAGAGCCATTTTGAGGCCCTAAATGACGTTTGTTTTTGGCAATATTCCTTTGCATGATTTTAGTTGTAGTCCTTGGAGAGATCTTTCCAACGAGGTATCATGCATGTCAAACGAAGGTAATATGACCAAGTTACGACCCTCAGAGGTTGGCTGCCCAACTAACCCCAATGGAACCCATAAACTCTTGGTGTTACATATCCTTGAGTTACGGTTTTCGTTATTTAGGGTTTTATCTTATTGTTCTATAATAAAAATTCCCTTGAGCCTCATTGTAACTCAGTTCAGAGGCATGTAGCCACAACATCTCTTCTCAGAGAATCTACCATTGCCCGAGTTAGTCTCAGTTCCATCCTGTTTGTAACCATATTTCATTATTTGATATTAATGAAAGGAAGTGTTATTTCTGTTGCATCTCTATATTTATGGTTATATCTGTAATTTTTTGCATTCATGTTTAAATTCAGATCAAAAGTATGGTCGAAGGTGGTCCACATTGAATATTAGGTGCATTCTAAGGAATCGAGGGATACTTAACTTACCATTGATAACTTGGTGATGGTGTAAGGTTTGTATCAGAGTAGTCAAATCTTCTAACATGAGTTTGCAAGGAAGTCCTACACATGAAACCAAACCTTGTTTCCCACATCACACTTATGTGGCACTTGGTGTTGATCATGATGTTTTTTGTACTTAGTATTAACCTTGTGTATGATATCATGTGCTTTCTTATAGATGTGCTTAATTCATTCAATAAACTTGGTGGCATTGTTCGCTTTGAATTGAAAATGTGCAGATTTTTCTTGTGTAATTACAAGGGCAGTGTAATATCAATAAGACAAAATGGTTGCAAAAATACCAAGCCATCCTGAAAGGTGCTATAGCCAATTAAACTATGAAGAGCTTTATTATAGTTGTGTTGGACATAGGGGACAATTTCATCTAATGTACGTGGGTGTTCGGAGTTGTACATGTGTAAAATGTGCATGATCATCTTGTTGACAACCCTTTCTTACCCATCAATCGGGGGATGGAAGGTAGTCAACTAGGTTATCTTGGTGTCCAACAATGACTACAAGCTTGATTAGAATGTGTTGAGGAACCTGCTATCCCGATTTGATATGATGTTATGCAAGATCCCAAATGTACCCACGCGCATTCAAAGAAGAGATTGGTAGTGGCTTCTATTGTGATACTCTTCTTACAGGTAGCCAATATGGCCATCTTAGAAACTATATTGATGATTACAAACGCACACTCATTACGATGATTGGTAGAAGGAAGGCCAGACATAAATTCCATGGAGATAGATTCCCAATGATATTTAGGAGTAAGAATATGGTTGTATAGGCCTTGGTTCTTAATGATTGGTTTTCCAATGGAATAGGAAGTGCAGGGTCTGATATATTTTCAAACATCTTGTTGGAAATTCGACGAATAAAAATAATTTTGTAGTTCTACTACTATATTCTCCACACCAAAATTCCCTACTACCCAACTGTAATGTTCCTCCCATGTTATCTTGCCATGATTTCCTGAAGGGAAACATATGTCTCATAAGTATCACAATAGTGCATCCCATAGGTGGAAGTCTATAACTTTACTACCTTCCATCATCATATGGTATGTGTTGGAAAATACAAGATGACTATTGTATAGTTGTAGCCATTCAAATGTATCATGCACACAAGAGTTGAGAACAACATTCACTATAATGACCAAAAGTCAAATAAGGAAAGGTATGATGTGATTGGTGCTACCCTTCTTTAATTTAATGTTGAGATCAAATTATTCCATATATGTTCACCATTTATGATGGTGATCATTTTTTAACTTCCCATATGTTTGCATAAATTGAAGAGGTTGGTGATCATTTTCTTCTATAAAATATAATGTTTCCATTATGTACAATCCTACATAATGGAATACAACTCCTCATCCTAGTTGGATATATATGGATAGTATCAGAGAGCGTATCACTATGACAGACCAAGTGATCCCCTTGATGAGGGGGGAATGCACCAATAACATAACCAAAGGAAACTATCTCAATTTCAAATGGTTGTTGGAGTTATTCAAAGGGAAGGAATAACATAGAGAAAATGTGATGTTTCAGTTCAAGGAAATCCTTCCATCATGAATCAAGCCAAGGAAATTTTTCTTTAGGTAAAACCTTTATAACTTAACTTAAGAGCCAAGTTATATGAGAGAACCCCAACACAAATCTTCTATAGAAATTAAGGACCAATAAGTTGCGAAGCTCCATTAGAGTCACTGGGTCCAACTAATCCTTAATAACTTGGATCTTAGATGGGTCGATTTTCACACCTTTCTTATAAATAATGTAACCTATATATTGGAAATTTTCCATCCCAAAGGAGCATTTTCTAGGTTAAAAAATATATTGTGTTACCATAGCATGTGAATTACTTACCGAATATCTTGCAATTTCTCTTTCCAACTTTTCTTGAAGATGAGGACATCATCCATATATACAACCAGAAAAAAATTATTGAAAGGACACAAGATTTCATCCATCATCCTCATGAAATTTGTAAGGAAATATTTCAAACCAAAGGGCATGACGAACCACTTGAAAGACCCTCCTTGGACTTGAAAGAAATATTCCATAGATCTGTGAGTTCTGTTGAAACCGTTAAAATATGAAATTGTGGTCAAATTCCACTTTGGACTACTAATTTGATGTATATCATGATGGAATCCCATTCCTCTTTTCTATAGGACCAAAATCGACCTAAATATCACCTCATTTGGACAAGTGGAAGTTAAGTTATGAATTATTTTATTCATACATATATTTTGGATTAGGTCGGCCTTATGCTCATGTACCAATGAACAGGTCAAATGGACACTCATGGAAGCCTATAAATAGAAGATACATCAATCTCATTTGGAAACACATCAATCTCTCTTTTCCTCTTCTAGTTGATCTTGGCTCGCATAGGTCTAACGGAGGAAGCTCGCTCAAGGATTTGAAACTTCAGGATGAAGCTCACACTAAACTAGGGTTTTCTGATTCAAGTTCACTCGCACACAACTAACAATTTGGGTCTCTGGATGTTGGCACACAATGATCATGTCATCAAATTTGGGTGCTTGGGTATTGGCACAAAGTCTTCATGAGAGTGACCGAGAGTCTGGGTCAGTTTGGTCCCAGGTCGCTCGCAGAGAATGGTATGGGAGCGACTGAGTTTCCACAGGGGCTATCATGTAGTTCACAGAGAGAGACCCTATTTTTCATAGTCGCAACATTGATCCTCCTCCTTATGACCAGGAATCCAACACGATATTTCATTGTTCCAAAGATTTCACTTAGTGATAGAAGTATTTGAAAGCAGGCTACAGGCAGTGACAGTACATTACAGTTATCTGAATCACAATTTTGATGTTTAGATGCATTTCATGGATATTGTAGTTGTTGTGAAGATATGGATCATTATACTCTCTTTTTTTTAATCATTTGATGACAATATACTAGAATAATATTTGAAAGGGTTTTCCCCATAGTTGGTTTTTCCCCAGTCTCTAACCAATCTTGGTGTCTCTATGTGTGCATGTTTTTCTTCTATTGTTCCTTTATGTTCCACTACATTGATGATAATTTTATTGTTCTTTCGCAGTTGCATATGTCGATGAATAATTATGTAAATATGAATAATGTTATGATTTTATGGGGTTAACTTAATGTGTTAATGGAGAAATACAATTATCAAAGCAACAAACTATATAGCCCTATGAAAATTTAACATGGTATCAGAGTTGGGCTAAAGAAAATCCATGGAGATCACCCCCATGGAGAAACTTTTGATGGAAGAAAGAAGAGGATGGTCGAAACCTAAAATAATGCTAGGGTATAAAGTAAAGCCTAGGTAGTTAGTGCATAAGGCTTTGATGGTTGGGCTTTCATAGAAACCCTAGTTTATGGCAAAGACTTGAGATTGTATGTATGTAACTATAGCCTGATCTATGTGAAGATGCTCAAGCACTTGGGACAGATTTGATAAAGCCCTAGATGGTCTGGTGTTGAAAATAGAAACAAGAAATGCTAAATATATAAGTTTTATTTTTAGCACTGCCATAAATAGAATTTTGGGATACCTTCTTATTTTAGTTAGTTCCTGAACTAAAATTCGAATTTGTTCTTAGGAGTTGTTTGATTAATAATTAATTAATTCATCCCGAGTTAATTAGTTGGAGAAAATCAAACATGAAGTCTATGTGAAGACATGCAACAATTTCTCCATTGATTGAGGAATTTATCCCTTAGTTAAGGAGACGAGAGTGAGTTGTACTTTGAGATGAAATTAGTTAGCTCAGTTAACTGAGTTAAGTCCAGTTATATTAATTCTAACAGCTTGTAGAATTAATTGTGAGTTTAGTTAGTTAATGCTTGCATGCATGTAACTACTGCACTTCAGATAACTGAATATTCTCTCATAAATAACTCATGCATTTCAGTTCAGACAGTGACCCAGTTGAGATCAGATGGAGGGATAGTATACTATTAGTTGTAGGAATATTCCATTGTGAATATCTCTTGCACGCAGAAGGAATTATTTTCTTCAGGATTGCACAGTTAGTTCTGAGTTTGGTGAGTTGTGTGAGAGGTGAATTCACACAGGTGGCAGCGTGAGGACCCAGGAAAAACTACGCAAGGAAATAGGAGGTTTGGAGGACTGAGGGAAGGCATATGTTGTGTCTATTCAATCTATTGTAAAAAAATTTGTTTTCCCACCCCGGTTTTCAGTTTCTCCTTATTTCTCCCATGTAGTTAAATTCCCTTTCCCATAAACATACATTCAACAAGCTGGAAAAAATAAATTTGTTGAAAACACAAATTCTGGAAAATTTACAGAATGTTGGAAATTGC
>APFE030336466.1:0-10165 GCA_000404065.3 Pinus taeda
TTTAGATAAGACAACTTCAGATGGCACTAGTGTTAGAAAGAAGGAAAAGCACACTGTCCCGGGCTCCTAACAAAGCTGTAAAAACACACACTGATCAGTCATGAAAAGTACAGAAACGTAAAGCAGCATGATTCAAACTGTACATCAATATACATGGTGAATTAGAGAAAAAGGAATGCAGGAAAGCAAATTTAAAAGCTAATGTACAATGGTTGTAGCAGACAGGGGCCCTCCATCCACTTCAACCAATTAAAAGATTAGCTACGCAGGTAAGAACAGAACTGTCTTCTTGGTATTAAATCAGCACATAACAAAATACAATGGAGAGCGTAAACACTATATAAAAGAGTCTTGAAACAGAGTTTACAACAACAAAAGACTAACTTCCAAAAACTCCCCAATCAGCATGTAGAAACGCTTTATTTATAGCAGGAACACCAACTGTTCTGTGCGTAAACTAAGCTAACTAAAAGCTATGCAAAAGACACGTTCAGCAGCACCGTGCACGGATTTAGGAAACGATCATCATGGTTGATAAATCCGATGTTGGATTCTTGTCCCCTACAGTCTTCGTGGCTAAATAAGAGGCCAGCTATGACTTTCGTGCTCCACCTGAACACGCAGAGCCATGCCACCGTTTGCAACCTTGCCATTTGACCAGAGTTACCTCCACGTTGACCAGGGGTGTAGACGACCAGTTTGGCTGTGCTGACAGAACACGCACCATGTACACAGTCATACAAACTTTCCCATGTGGCTCTTTCCTCTAGAGGACACCTGGATCATAGCAAACAAGAAAATGGCTACGGAATCTGGGATTAGCTGCGGAATCAGAGATCGGCTGCGGAAACCCTGTATCAGCTGCGGAATTGCAGCACTTGAACCAAAAATCTAAACCAACAGTCAATCATTAGCACAATTAGCAAATCATGTTAAAAAGTCTTATAATGCAATGAATTGAACAAGTTGATGAAGGAAATGATGACAAAAGAAGGAAATGAGTAGGAAAAGGCTGTTGGGAGGATGGGTAAATAAGTGCAGGTTTGAGGCTCAACAATTTGTTGCCCATGGCTTGTCATAGGTCAAGGGGATTAACTATGATGAGACTTTTTCTCCTGTCACAACGTACTCATCTATCAGATCTATGTTGGCACTATCAGCACAGATGGGTTGCAAGATCCATCAGATGGATGTGAACATTGCATTCCTCAATGGCCAGATTGAGGAAGAGGTGTACATAGAGCAACCGGAAGGTTTTGAGACCTTCGATCGTGAGTCACATGTGTGCCGACTCAAGAGAGCATTGTATGGGCTGAAGCAAGCACCTTGTGCTTGGTACACCAGGATAAACAACTACTTCATCGGGTTGAGCTTCACAAAGAGTGAAGCGGATGCAAACCTGTACCACATCGTGGTGAAAGGTAAGTTGCTGATCATTGTAATTTATGTTGATGATCTCATATTGACTGGTGATGATCAGTTGATCGTGTCTTGCAAGGAGGACCTTGCAAGAGAATTCGAGATGAAATACATGGGTCTCATGCATTACTTCCTTGGCATGAAAGTGTGGCAGAAGGATGGGGAGTTGTTTGTGTCTCAGGGAAAGTATATCAATGAGATACTCAGGAGATTCCTCATGAAGAAGTGCAAGCCCATGCAAACTCCTCTAGCCGGTAACTGGAGGAAGGAGGTTACTACTTCAAGAGAAGTGGTAGAGGCTACTATGTATAGGCAGCTTGTGTGTTTGTTGATGTACTTAATGAACACACGACCAGATTTGTGCTATGAGGTGAACCAGCTGAGTCAATCGATGGTTCAACCTACCAAGATGTTTTGGAAGGAGGTAAAGCATGTATTGATATACCTTAGAGGCACATCTAAGTATGGATTATGGTACAAACAAATAGAGGGAGTAAAGCTACAGGGCTTCACTGATGCAGATTCGGTAGGGAGCCCATCAGATCGGAAGAGCACATCAGGAGGTATTTTCAACCTTGGGTCAATGGTAGTTTCTTGGTACAGCAGGAAATAGAGGTTAATTGCACTTAGCTCGACAGAGGTAGAATACATGGTTGCAAGTAAAGCAGCATGTGAGGCCATCTGGATGTGGAAAATCCTAGTTGATTTGTTTGATCAAAGGATGGATCCAACTGTGATCTATTGTGATAATCAAAGTTGTATCAAACTCTCTGAGAATCCAGTATTTCATGATAGGTCCAAGCACTTCAGACATTCGGTATCATCATCTTAGAGAGTATGTAGCGAGGAGGATCATGTTGCTGCAGTATATTTCGACAAAGGAGCAAGATGCTGACATTTTGACAAAGGCATTGTCAAAGTGTAAATTCGAGTTCCATAGAGAGGATCAGGGTGGCAGATAATCCCTTTCTTGTTGAGAGGGAGTGTTGAAATATGGCAACAAGAATATTCCATTTTAATTTGTCCTTGAATCAAATTGTGAATTAAAATCGAATTTAGTCTTAACAGCTACTTGGAAATAATTAATATATTTATTTTAAATTAATTAGTTGGAGAAATTCAAGTTAGAAGTCTTTCTGAAGTCATGCACGAGTTATCTCTTAAATTAAGGAGATAAGATTGAGTAATATTTGAGTTGTAATTAGTTAACTCAGTTTACTAAGTTAAGTCTATTTAAATTAAATCCAAACCGTTTGAGGAACTAATAGTGAGTTAACAGTCAGTTGATGCATTAATGCACTCAACTAGTGCTACTCCAGTTAACTGAAGATTCCCTCATCAAAAACTCATGCATGTCTATTCTGAGAAATACCCAATTGATATTAATGTTCAAGGACAGTGTACTATCAGTTGCATGTTTTTTTTCATGGAGAAAACTCATGCATGCAGTCAAGGATTCATCCTTGAGGATTACGCAGTTTTGAAGGCTAATCATCCACAAGGAACAACGCAAGCAAATAGGAGCTTGAAGGGCAGAGAGGAAGGCTAGAGAGAAGCCAAGATTGCATATGAGCATCTATGAGGATTGTATTGAGAGATGGCTAGCTGTGAGAGCTAAGGCTTTGTATAATTCCTATGTATTTCCACCATGTATGATAATACAATAGTGTGGGGTTTTTGTCTGAGGATTTCCCCAAAAGTATTTTCATGTGTATTGTGCCATTGATTCTTCTTCTTTTGGTTATATTGTTCAACTCGATCTTTAAGCTTCCGCAAATTGATAGTAGAAGTAGGTTATAGTATTCTGCTTTGATTTATATTGGTTAACCTATCACATATTTCTACAAGACATTTTTTTCTCTTATATCATACAATTTTTTTGATCTCCTGGTAGATATGTTTTGGGAAGTATTAATATCATACTTTGGATCACTAGAACTTTCTATTGAATCAATAGAAGGAGATGGGTTTACTAATTTAGAATGAAATTTAATTGATATGGCTTCCATCATTTCAAGAAGGAATATTTGGAAGTGTTCCTAGGTATCTTTTCTATATCACCTGTGGGATTTTTTTACCACAATGAGAGGTATCAAACTATTAATTTTAGGTAGTTGATCATTAATATAATGGGACAATGTGACACATCGAGTGTTCTCCTTCAACTCTTTACATTTTGAACAACCAAATACTATTGGGGTGCCATAGAAGAGATTTAATTCATAGTGTAGTATCAATGACCTAGGCCAATTGTTGGAAGACGACATGTTATAATTGGAAAGGTAAAGTAGCTACCACTTTCATCAAACATCTACCTTTGGTATCCTTCTCTTGGTAAGAGCTTGCAACATTTTTTGATTGATGGACTATATTGAGCATATGAACTTGATCTTGAGGCATGTCCCTTCAAATTCAATGAACAATTAGTCAAATGCATATGCATAAATAACATAAATTCAATTAGATAAATGAATCATAAATAAAATATAGACTTATTGTAAATGATGGAGGGGAACTTAAAAAACTTGCAATGATATGGAATGAACTAAAATATGAAGAATTGGTAAGTTGACATCATAAACATTTTTCTCTATATTTGAGCCAAAACCATAAAAAAATTCTTCTAGTTTTTCAAGAGAATTATGCAAATTATGGATTGTGAAAATATCCATGCCAAACTACTTATATACTTACAGATTTTATATTTATATGATTAGTATAATTATTTACATATTTACCAAGTTTTATAAATTTATTATTATTATTATTATTTATTATTTATTTAATCATTATTTGGCTCACATTTCTTGTATTTTGTTATTTTTCATCTAACAATTAATTCTTTTGACTTCTTCATCCCTTTTTATACCCATGTTGGATTAGATTTTCTTCATATTTTCATCCTAATGATGAACCACACTAATTGATTCAAAACATGTTAGCAATCAATATTTGTATGTGATGGAAATGAAAGATAGATTTCTAAACAATTGTACTCACAAAAGCCTTCATTTAGATAAAAACAAAATGAATTTATAACAATGTGAGACTCATATCATGGGTATACATATGTATAATACATTGGTGCCTCTTTTTATCATGTGATTTGATCTCTTATTTTGTAAAATATATATTTTATAATTCCCATATTTGATCATTTATTAGATTTTTTTAATAGAAGATAGCTAATAGAAGTTCAAGGTAAACAACTTATTGCAATAAATGCAATTATTGTTCATTACAATACAACAAGGCATTTAAGTTTTATTAAAAATTTAATTATTTAAGTTAAGTTTAAATTAATGATTTGTATTGGTTAATGCATGTTATGTAGAGACTTGATAAGATTATTTACACTCTAATGTAAAAGAGTGTAATAGTTTTATGGAAATGTTGCAAAGAAAGGAGTTAAGTGAATCAAAAGGTAATTATATAAAGTTTTTTTTAAATGATTTTTTTAACATTAATCAGTGACACTTTCTATACATTTTGTTTCACATTTTTTAAAATACTGTGTGGGGACCAATAGCTAGGGAACAAAATGCCATCCCAAGAAGATAAAAATTATTAAGGATGTAAATAATGATGACTTAGTTCTTAGTTCATTTGGAGTGGCGCAAGAAGTTAACGATAAAGGGATTTCTTTTTTTTTTAAATTAAGCTATTAGGGATATAATTGAAAAAACATGTAGACTTGCTTTTCACTTACAATATAAAAAAAAATGCAATGACTCCAAGAATCAGTTTATATATAAACTAAATGAAGTGTTTCTAGAACAATGGTTAATGAAACTTGTGAGATCTGTAATAGAAAAAGCTTAAAACAACCAAAAAAAAAAACAATTTCAAATGTATTATTGCTAAATATGTTTTTCATATATATATAGTGTTTCTTGTTTTTCAAGAATATTATGCAAATTCCAAAGAACAAATAAGGGGGAAACCAATACACGTCAAGAGGGATATCCAATACATTGTACAAAGAGATGGGAAAATAAATGAGCATAACTGCATTAACAAAGGGATCGTCCCAACAACAATGTGCATTAGAGGTTCTAACATGAAGAGCCAACCAAAGAATTGATCAATATTTGGGTTAAGTGTGGGTTGTGAGTATATGTTGAAGTATCAAGAGTTAATTAAGCAATTTGTAAGTAGCCATGTTAATTAACTACCATCATTTTATAGTTTTTTTTGTTGGTTTGATCCACAAGGATTTGAACATTGAATTTCATTATTTAGAGAATACTTCATTTCATGACAATCGCCAATTGAGCTGCATCCCATGTGCTACCCTCATTTTATAGTTAATAGAACATTAAGAAACATATATACTATTTATCTTTATGATTTTTCATTAAACAGGTAGAAACGAAAGTATATAGTGGATCCAACTGAAGAGATTTTGAGAGATGACATGGAGCATGACTTTGAAAGAATGTGTATTGCTTATGGAACACTAGCTTCTATGGTATGTGTTTTTATTTGTGTAGTCATGTGTATTCTACTATATAAATGTAGATATACTTATTACACTTGATTTTTATGTTGGTAGATGGAACATGAAGAGGAAAAATATAAAAAAATAAACCAATGAAGAAAATATTAGGTTAAATAACCCAAGTGCAAAATTTTGCACCAAGTGATGAAGAAATGAAGCATGCATGCAACTCAAGAGAAGTTCAAGTGATGAATGGCAATCAATATAATTAAATGAAACTGCAAGTTGTATGCTTTGGGATATTTGTCAGCGAAAATCAAGGATTTTGTTTAATGTATTGAATCTGTTGTCCCAATTGCATGAGAACATATTACCAATAGTATAACAATTACATATTAGCTGCATTTTGATTATTTTGAACCCTTACATTATCCCATTTTGCATGATGATGTGTCTTTTATTTATATATAATAAAATGAGTTTATTATATTATGGCATTGTCCAATGTGGTAAAATGTTGTATTGTTGATTAATTAATAGATGAATGATTTTATATTGTCATTGGATAATGTATTAATGAAATATGCCAAAACATAATAGTTAAACTATAAAAATCAATGTTAATATTAAAAAATATTTGGTTTGAGATGAGTAATTGAAATTTGTAAAAGAAAAAAAGTAATTAAAATAATGTGTATCAATGTATTGTATTCTTTTGATCTTACTACATAGTACATATCAAAAAAATAGAGTCAATGCATTTTTATGAGTCATGCATACCTAAGCCTATTTATTAGATTACCACTTTGATACTAACAATTGTGAAAAGCGCCATTACTTTAAATGACATAAATATATTGTTTCAAATATTATAATACACATGATTAAAATAGGTGCTCATGCTTTTCACACACACACATACACCATGGTGAGTTGGTAACTCATTGGAGTAATTCAAGTATTCAACCCAATATCAAACTTAGTCTTTGTCAATATAACACGAAGAGTATATCCAACAACTAGTAAGCCAGAGATATTAGAGATTTATGACTTAGCAAGAACCGAGACTCCACAAGGGTGGGAGAGCCTAATCCTGCACCTTATCACAATATGCCAAAGATGTCCCCCTTGGGATTTGAATCCAGATGAAGGGATAACATCCCACTATGTCAATCACTCCATTGTCTCACCAAAAAACACTTTAAATATAAT
Source organism: Pinus taeda (assembly GCA_000404065.3). Taxonomy (NCBI): domain Eukaryota; kingdom Viridiplantae; phylum Streptophyta; class Pinopsida; order Pinales; family Pinaceae; genus Pinus; species Pinus taeda. The sequence goes on from APFE030336466.1 coordinate 7,073, forward strand.
ACATTCATTAATGTTGGGTAATAAAGAATAGTGCCAAAACACATGGTAACACAGACAACAACATTGTTATATATACAAAACAAAGCTCAATATACGTCAATCCTTTATTTAGATATATGAACACTGGTTGATGTTTACAATTTATACAAACGCTAATATATCGTAAAATGTAATATACCTAAAAAATAATCTAAAATTTTTAAAAATTAATTAATAAAAATAATAATAAATATGTTTATATATTATTACAAATAAAATTATTTATAATAATTAAATTCTTATATTATATGAACCTAATGAATCATTAAAAAAAACTTTACTTAAAATTGATAAAATATTTAATTTTAAGTTACTCTAAAATTAAATAATATTAAAACTGATAAAATATTATTTTAAGGTGTTCTAGAATTAAATATTATTTTATATGTGTATGGTTTAAGAACTTTTTAAACCCTAAATATATAATTAATATAAAAAAAATATCCATAGACTAATACATTTGATTACCTACTTATTTCTTATTCCATTCATTTTATAATCAATATACCATGGAGTAACCTCTCCTTCCTTACATACTACTCTGGTTAAAATTTCTCACACAAAATTCCACCTATAAAGAAAAATGCATAGCTTATTCTCATAAAATTTTACACCACCTAAATTTGCCTCATTGTCATGATGATGTCATCTTTGAACATGATGACCTAATATTGATAGATATCATCACCCTTGTGTATGAATGAAAGCAACGGGTTCCATTCCATGACGTGGCATTAGAAAGCTGATTCGCTTGTCCTGTTGGTGGGAGTGTATTACCATTAGTCCAAATTTCATTATTTTGTAAAGTTTTCCTACCAACTCCCACCCCCCAAAAAATGTGAGGGTTCTTTTCTTCATTCACAATCTAGCTTTACAGTGATATATAATTTAGAAAGGTGAGGTGAGTGGCCCACAAGATATGGTGATAACAATTCAATTAGTCAATCACAATGCATCTTTATTACAAAAAGTAATTGGAAAAATTTCGTTCGGACGCTGCCGTAATCATTGGTCCCTTGGAAAATTAAGGTTATTAAATGTGCTTTTTAATGAAAAAAACACCTATGGTGGGTCCCATAAATCGTGTCTTTGAAAATGTAAAAATTGACTCTATAAATTATTCTTCTCCGACAGGGAAGGAAGTCGGAATTCTTTTTATTAATTTACCGATCGGAAGTGAAATTTGAAGAAGGAAACAAAAAAGTGAGGGGACAATTCAATCCATCTAAACTCCACTGAGCCGACGCGATTTTGAAGATTTCGTTACCTGCCATTTAAAATTTCATTGACTTTGGACTGTAACGTATAGTATTCCATGCCTGGGTGAAAGGGAGCACCGGCCTTATTCATTGTCACTTTTAGTGATTTTTTTGTTATTTTTTGAATGGCCAATTTATGAAATTTTGAGCGAGGGGGAGTAATTTTCAAAGCAATATTTATATTTTAAAGTTGCAATATATCTATTGTGATATGTTCATATGGTTGTGTGATTAAATTAATTTGGTAGTAAATAGAATTTTTTAAATTATAAATTGATAAGGATCGGATGTGATTTAGAATTTTATCCTTATTTAATTTAATATTTATGTATGATGTAATAATGTTTTGGGTTTTGTTTTTTTTTAATAAATTTAAATCAAAAAAATCTATTAAGATTTTAAATTGATGGGAAGTTTAACTCTTTTCCATTGTTATATTTTGAAAATGGAAAGAAAATTTTGTAATGAGATTAGCTAATTTTACTATAAATTGCAATATACCTTAAATTAAAGGCTTACTACATTTTGCTTAAGCTCTAGATGATTGTGCATCACTCATTACATTTGCAATATATCATGAATTGTGGTTGCAAGATTATAAGAGAATTTGACTCAACAAAAGAAAGGATATGGCATAGCAAGAAGGTCTAGCCTAACAATATGATTTAGCTTATCAAGTCTTTCAGCAACACTCACAACACTCATATCGTAAGCATGAAACGCATTGCTAAAACAACAATGTATATATTTTGAAATGACACTTCACTTGAATTCATTATCTTTTTCAATAAAGCCTATGTTATGATTAGCAAGCAAGTAATGTTGAATCACTTGTTTGAAAATAAATTAGGATGATAATAGATTGCATTGATATATGAGATTAGGAGCGAATCTATGACCAAAGATCAATCAAGTAGAATGGCTAAAAATGGTTGTGTTGACTTTAAAAATGATCAACTCTACATGATTGTGTATATATATATATATAATATATATATATATATATATTATATTATATATATATATATATATATATATATATTTCACTGTTTCGCGAACAAAAGGAGGGCTACAAATGCTATTTGGAACATAAAGTGCGAGGATGGCAGTATTGTACACTCACAAGAGGCCATATCTAAAGAAGCAGTGAAACATTTTAAATCAGCATATAAAAAAGAGGACGCTAGAGAGATATCCAACATCATGTGGGGTATTGATCCTTTTCCTGTGATGTTTGACGAAGAAGAAAACAATAGAATATTTGCAGTTGTTAAGAAGGATGAATTGTTAACTGCCTTGAAGTCTTTCAAGAAAGACGAGTGTCCTGGTCCAGACGGTTGGACCATTGATATTTTCATCTATTTTTTTGACATGATGAAATATGATATTTTAGGAATGGTGGAAGAAACAAGGATAAAGGGCAAGATAAATCATATCTTTACATCTACCTACATACCCTTGATTCCAAAAAAAAGGGATTCCCTATCTTTTGTTGATTACCGTCCTATATCTTTATGCAACACCCTATACAAAATCTGTTGGAAATAATACTGAGAGGGGGGGGGGTGAATCAGTATTATTTGGTCAATTATTTTCTTTTCAAACTCTAAACATATACGCTACTTCAGTTAGATGAACCCGCGTATATACGCAACTACAGATAATGAAACCTGGGTATACTATGCAGATTTATAATTTACTTTATTCTACAAATGTGGATCATTAAGTTATGCACCAGAATCATATAAACAGTTGCCAGGAACAATAAAACAGATCAGAAGACAACCACACATAA
>APFE030336466.1:20158-57172 GCA_000404065.3 Pinus taeda
TTCTAAAGTAATCTTTCAAACTAATAATTAATTTTTAACAACCAGTAATATCAATTTATTAATAACCTAATGTTATCTAATTAAATAAATTACGTAAGTTTCTAGTCAACACACCTAATTTCACTAATTTCGAAAAATAGAATATTGTTTTATCAATTTTAATATTATAAAAATCATAATAATATTAAATTTATTAATAAAAGTTGAGTTGGGTCTTAGGGTCAAATATAGCCGTTATATAGCCATTGGAGTCTCTGCTCAGGGTATTTAACTTGCTAGGCCAGATCTGTGTCTTCAACTTGTCCTGACGATGAACCACACTAGTTGGTTCGAAACGCGTCGACAAAGGTCATTTTTATGTGATTTACGCTGAAGCTACTCTTATAACTATGACAGATCACAAAAGTCTCAATTCTACAATTCCCTTCTTATTCCATGTTCTTCACAAAAGTTAAAAAATTGAGGTAAATTCCCCACCTCTATCAGACCTGAGGCATTTAATTTTGTTTTTTGATTCATTTTCAACCAAAGCTTTGAAGGATTTGAATTTTTCGAAGGCTTCATCTTTATGCTTCATAAGTCCTATCCAAACCATCCTTGAATAGTCATCAATGAATAATATAAAGTATTCTTCTCCCCCGAGGCGACCATTTCCTAGATGGACCACATACATCAGTATGGACAAGCTTAAGTGACCTGCTTGCTGATCCTTCCTTCTCAGGGAAGTTAGTTCTGCTTTGATTACCAAACTGATATGATTTGCATATTGTATTATCTAGAATTCTGATGTCCGGAAGACCGCGAACTGCCCGGTATTTTCATGCTTTCCTTATCTGTGAGAAGCTTAGATGCCCCAACCTCCAATGCCATAGCCAGTGTTCACCATTCTTGCTCAGATAGCATTGTTGTTGTCCTTCTTTGAATATGTATAAATTATTTGGAGTTCTTATGCCTTTGATCATTGTTTCTCCTGTATCAAGATCTCGAAATATTACCTATGTTCCTTGATCGCACATCTCACTGACACTCAATAGATTATGCTTTAAGCCATCAACATACATAACATTTCCTGCTTTGACCTTTTCTTTTAAAAGAATAGAGCCTTTACCTTTTATGAGTGCAGGGGCGTCATTTCCAAATGAGACCTTCTTCTCTTTCTCTAAGGCACTATATGACTACAGTTTTTCTTTATCACCTGTCATATGTTTCGAACATCCACTGTCGATGTACCATTGATTTTCCTGCCTTTTTGTGTATAAGGCTATACCACATCTTTCTGGTTGTGGTCCTTTCATTCTCCATGCTTTGATATTTGAGGCTTTCTCCTTATGAGTTTTCTACCGAAACCTACTCCTGCATTCAGAATCTTCATGTCCAAAATTATTACAAATAGAACATTCTACTTCATTTTCAAGAGCAGAAAAGTTATTGTAGGTTCTTTTCATGATCCCAGTCATACTCCTCTATTTTTTATTTTCTCTAGTCATGATATTTTTGTAGGCAACACATTGAGCTGCTTTGTGTCCAAAGTTGTGACAAGAGAAACATTGGCCATTGAATAAATTCCTCCGATTTTCAACCCTGCGGACCGAATGATTGTAGTTTTCATTGACATTCATTCCTGAGGCAAATTGAGAATGATTTACCTGTGGTTTTTTGTAGCTTCTATTTATCCTTGAAGCAGATTGCCCCTAATTTACTTGGTGATCTTTGTTCTTGAAGAAAAATGTCCCTGATTTACATGGTGATCTGCATTAGGACTTTGCTCACTCCTCCTTGCTGCATCAAGATAACTTTTGGAGGTGGATGGTTTTTGTGCTTGAGTTTCTTCTTCATTATATCCTAGACCTGTCTCGATTAGAGGATAATGCTGCACTTTGATAATCTCATCTAACGTTTCAAATCCTTTAACAAATCTAAGATTAAGAGCTTTAGTTTTCTCAATCTCTTTTCTAAGTCCCACAATTTCAGATTTTAACTTTTCATGATGTTTTTCACTTTCAGCTTGTTGAAATTGCAAAGTATCAATAATCATATTTTTCTCTTCTAAACAAATTTTGAGTTTATAAATCTCTTCATAACGACCTTCTTCATCTATAGCATCCATAAAATCATCATCTTCAAAAGCCATTAAAAGTCTATAGTTATTACCTCGTTCATCTTCATCATTGTTTGAGAGTCCATCACTGTCTTCATGTGTAGTAGCTTTTCTTACTTACATTCTGTTTCTTATTCCATCTAACAGATTCCTTACCTTCGTCAAGTTTATGAGGACACTTGGCAACATAGTGACCGTCTCTTCCACAAGCAAAGCATTTGAAGGGTAACCTACCTCTGAATCTTCCAACACCCCGTTGAAGGTTCTTGACAAAATTTGATTCTTCCTCTTCTTCTGACATATGTCCTAACTCATAGTAATCTCCTTTACCTGAAGCCTTGAATGTAGCTTCTCTCCTATCTGATGGTCCTCCTTTCCTCATTTCATAAGCAGTTAGAATTTCGTGTAGCTGCGACATGGTAATTTTATGTAGATTCTCCTTTTCTTCTATTGCATAAACTTTTGATTCAAACTTAGGAGACAAAGATCTTAGAACCTTTTCAACCGCAACAGCCTCTTTTATTTCTTCACCCAAATTTTTCATACAATTAACAATATCATCTATACGAAGGAAATAGTTAGCCACACTTTCATCATTGTACATCCTGAGATTTTCATACTGAATTCTGAGGGTTTGAAGTTTTGCTCGTTTTACCTGCTCATCTCCTTCATAGCTCAGCACAATCTTGTCCCATATTTCTTTAGCAATTTTATACTGCTTAACCTTGATGAATTCTGATTGAGATAGACATCCTAATAGAGTGTTGACAGCCTTTGCATTTGCTTCAAACTGCTTCTTCTCAGCCGAATCTGTAGGAGTTGCTGATGGAAAAGTGTACCTTGTATTTATGATATCCCAAACTTCTGTACCAAGAGATTGTAGATATGCTGTGACTCTTACCTTGCAATAGATGAAGTTGGTCCCATCAAAAATTGGTGGCCTGATTGATGATTCTGTTTCATAGTTGCTCATGATGATAGATCTTCCTTCAAGCGATTAAGCTTCTTCTAAAGGACGTGCTCTAATACCAATTGCTGAAAATAATACTGAGAGGGGGGGTGAATCAGTATTATTTGGACAATTATTTTCTTTTTCAAACCTGCTACTTCAGTTAGATGAACCCATGTATATACGCAACTACAGATAAGGAAACCCGCGTATACTATGTAGATTTATAATTTACTTTATTCTACAGATGTTGATCATTAAGTTATGCACCAGAATCATATAAACAGTTACCAGGAACAATAAAACAGATCAGAAGACAACCACACATAAGAACACAAGATATAAGGTGGAAACCCAATGTGGGTGAAAACCACCTGCTGCAATTCGTCTCTATCTTATTTTAATTAGAAACTTCTCTTTACAATGATTCTATACTAGTGCAGTCCTTTAGCAGTACGCAGGCTAGTACCTGCAGAGAGTTACAACCCTCTCTCGTTTTCCAGCTTCTCCTGGAAGGGAACTACAACCCCCTCAGTTCTTGTACTAATTGAGATACTAGTACGCAGGCTTCTACCTGTAGAAGGCTACAACCTTCTCTTCCTTTCAGGGACCACGTTTCATAAATTTTCAGATTGGATCCATAAATAACATTAATAAGAATTTCTACATCAACCAAACACCTTTTCACCAATCAAGACTGAATAAAAATAAACACTTCTCTGTCAATTGTACCTAGATCATAGTAACTGTAATCACACCCCAAATTCTAAACCCAAATCACTGCAATAATCAATAGAAGCAGCTAGAACATAAATTAAGAGACATACGCTACTTCAATATTCAGAAACTTGCGTGCATACGCTTCTGTGTTAAGATCAACCTGCGTATACATGCTTTTTCCTTATAGAAACTACGTGTATATGATTCTGTGCTAAAATCAACTTGTGTATACGTGCTTTTGCCTTATAGAAACTGCGTGTATACGCTTATGTGCTAAAATCAACCTGCATATACGCACTTTTTACTTACAGAAACTACGTGTATACGCGCCTTCACTTCACTGAACCTGCGTACAGATCTATAAAGGTAATTTACCCCTTCAAACGATCAGATATTAGTTCACCAGATTACCAGAATTATAGATCAAGCAAGCGCCACATAGAACATATCAAAATTATACAAAGATACTATCATTCAAGCCTTAAGATTTTGACCCATCAAAAGGACTTATCCTTCTCCTTGCGCTCAGGTTCCTTCTTCCTTCAGATCCAGATCTGCACCATAACCCAGTCATTGTATTCCAGATCTAGCATTTTACCAGATATTCAATAATTCAGATTGTCCCTTGCCAAATAATCTCCTTCCTCTTTTATAGCCTTAGGCCTTTCACAATACCATGGTCCAAAAACCAGAATTCAATACCATGGACCCAATACTAGGGATCAACACTTATGACGAGATACCATGGCCCAAAACCATAGGTTCAATTACCAGGGACTAAATACCATGGACCAAAAATAAGTTTTCCACATGTGCGCGCTTTTCCTTGCATAAAAGTACGTGTATACGCGACTTTGTTTGGACCAACATGCGTATACACTGCTTTCATTCACAGAACCTATGTGTATTCGCAGTTTCATCAAAGTGAACCTGTGTATATATCTTTTCCTTCTTTCTGAGAGCCTGAAATGTGATCTGTCACTAGAGTGAGTTGCCACCAAGGACAACACATGTGCCATAGCGCCAAACCTGTGCCATAATGCCAACACTTTTTAAATCACATATATAGATAAATTTAGCGGGATAGATATTAATTTTAAGTATTTCTTTATTTTCAGTTTTAACCATATAAGAACATTATACTTATACTCCATCCATTTCTTATAATTTATTTTAAGGGAAACTAGTCCCTTAATCTCTAGGCGAAGCAACCATTTCAAACAGAAAAGGATTTGTTCCAAGGTCTTGAATGGATGATTTTCCCCCAATGTTGACGCAAAAACTTTGAGCATTCAACACGACATAAAAAAATGAAAATGTTCGAAAAACATGACAAGACATTTTTTTCCATATTTTTAGTTTTTTGGTTGTGGGTTTGCTCAATGGTATGTAGAGTCCAAGCAAAACTGACTAGGAGATAAGCAAATAATACAATTTAAAAAAAATAGTTTTCTTCTTTTCACTCCCAAAATATCTACCCTTGGTGATAACCATCATCATCTAGAATCTTATTAGTTATTTTAAGGTTGATTTTGTTAGTGTATTGTTTTTTAAGGTCCATTTTTTACCTCAAAATTTCCCTAATAGCCTATTGTACTATAGGAATCCCAAATGCATTTTGGATAAGAGAATATTATTTTTATTTATTTAAATGATATGATTAGAGTTTTAAAATATCAGCTCAAAGGGCTACACCAATTTTATCGAGTCTCAAAGAATAGAGAATATACAATGAAAAATACATGATCTTCTTCATAGGAAATTGATAGAGAAGAGTAGAAATGTATGGGCATGTATAGAACTTTACAAGAAAAATGGAGTTAAGCCTATATTGGTGATAAATTTCAAAAAGATAAATTAGCTTTTACTACATCTAAGTTATCCCATTACAAATAAGGAAGTCTTGTTTGAAAATATTTGTGGTTGCAATGTTTATAATAAATTTGATATGAAAAGTGGATTTTGGAAAATTGGTATTTTTTCCAAAGACATATGTAAGACAGGATTCAAAGATCTCTGAGGAAAATATTAATGATGATTTATGCCATTCAATTTGAAGAATTCTCCCTCGAAATTCCAAAGGATAATGTAGGACATTTTAAGGATTTGGATTTGTACTTGTATATATTGATTAATTTTGATCTATTTAAAGTACTTAAAGAAGTAGCCAACACATTTGGATAAATTTTATTAGAAGGTATATAAACATGGCTCATCCTTTCCCCAAAAAAGATAAAATCAAGAGAATAATGATTGAATTCCTTTGAATGATGATCTCTGAAGCAAAAATTGAGCCTCAAGACCACGTGTTGTAGAAACTTACACATTTCTTAAATGAAATAAAATACAAAAGATAATTGCAAATATTTTTTGGGCTCCCTTAACTATGTTCAACATTGTTATAAGGTACAAGATAAATATGCCACATATATTTATAAAAGACTTGAAAAGGAGGATGCTCCTTTGACTTTAAAAATGAGAACAACTACTAAAAAATTAAAGAAAAGGTTCATATTCCCAAATTAAGCTTGTTAATGAAAGGGTTCCCATTTATCTTTGAGACAAATGTTTTTGATACAACCTAGTCAAGGGTACTTTTACAATATCATATTGAGATTGAAAAATTTTCATGCATACTTCTAGTACATTTCATGATGCAAAAGCAAGGTATCCATCTAGTCATAAAGAAATAATTTTAGTAAAAAGAGCATCATAAGACTTAGATTTTATTTAGGGCTAACCTATTTCATTGTAGGAACAAATGTAAAGCATATGGTTGGTATGCTTAAAACTAGAGATTACTTGAGTAGGCAAACAATAGGATGACATGGAATTTTTTCTTAAAGGATGTAATTTTGAAATCCAATACAATCCCAGGAAATATAATAGTGTTGTTGATCTACTCATTAAAGCAGGATCCTTACTAGTTATAGTATACAGTGTTCTTAAAGGAGAAGAAAAAGGCAAAGACATAACTTGTGAATCCTTAGAACAAATCCTTCATAGAATGTATGTTAAAATATTAGGATTTTTTTTAGTTGGAAGTGTTTTGTCTATATGGTTAAACAAAGTTCTAAATTTCATAGGACTATAAAAAATATCCACTAAATATGATGTTGTCAATAATTATAGATATTTTATTGAATCTAGGTATTATTCTTTAAAGGCCCAAATTGTGGACGAGTAGTTCAACTAGACATGTCCTACAAATATTAATGTGAAATTCACTAGTTTTTTAATTATAGAGGATTAGTGTGGATCAAAATTGAATGTATATATGTAGCTCCCCTTTTGTGTAGTTTTTGGTTCTCAACCTTCATGGTCAAATATAGTCCAAGAAATTATTTGAGCTTGATAATGATAAAATAAAATTGTTAGAACTTCGTTTAGATGTATGGGATGGAGAAAGAAATTATTATTAGTTTTATTTCAATAGTGTATCTGATTTTATAGATCTAGAAATTTTAACCAAATATTTACAACTTGGAGAAACATACTGGATGGAGAAATACTCCTTTTCAAGTAAAATTGTATAATCTGGAGGAGCATATTATTTAAGTAGTTGTCCTTTTGGACAAGGTTTTTGTATTCTACCTAATGTTTCTACTAATCAAACTTATGAAGAAGAATAAAGTTACATTTACTCATAAGAGTCTTGAGATCTACATCCAGCTTATCTGACCTTTCATGACGATCTATAGTTTTATTTTTAAAAGCATTATGCAACCTTGTAAAAGAATGTAGTGTTTAATTCTCTTTTACAAAACATGTGTGTGAGAGAGAGAGAGAGAGAAAATTAGTCCCCATATGGATGAGCCTTCAAGGGATTAGATAAAAAGTGGCTATCCCCACTTTCCCAAATCCATAAAAAATAAAGTAAGAATATTTGTATTAAAGGACTAAATGTCAACATGTCATTATAGTCTATAGGAATCTTAGTTGGAAGTGCCCAACATGACTAACTTTTGACTACTTAGTGTAGTTTTTGGGTTACAATTTGCATCCTATTCATATTATAAAAGAAGTAGAAAATCATTAGATTATTCAAGTTAGTCTTGTTGTAACTGCTACAACTCCACCCTAAAATTTATGCTACCACAAAATTTTGGGTTGTCCTCTGCTTCTCAAGGTTTTAATAGGTATGTTGTGGGATGAATTAGTTAAATGGTTCAAGGATCTAGTTTTCATCTAACCCTATTCCTGCCTATTGCTTACTCAATGTGTATTGTATCTTTACCCTGGCTCATTTTGGATATTTGTCTTATTACTGCATTAGGGTTTGGGAAATGTTACTTTGTTTATGCACCATTGAAACCCTATATTATCACGATTAAGGTTGAAAATCCATGATCCGAATTTAAACATGAATGAAAATAGTTACAGATGTAACCATAAATACAAATATGCAACAAAAATAACACATCATTTCATTAATATCAAAATATTGAAATACACTTACAAATAGAATGGAAGTAAGCTAGCTCGGGCGATGGTAGCTTATCTCTAAGAAGATATGTGGCAGCTACATGCCTCTAAACTATGTTACAATGAGGCCCCAGGGCCAGTTTCTTCTTGAGCAACAAGAGAAAACCATAAACAACCAAAATCATAACCCCAGGAGATGTAACGCCAAGAGTTTGTGGGCCCCATTGGGGTTAGTTGGGCAGCTAACTTCCCTAGGTTGTAACATGACCATACTATGTTTGTTTGGAGTGTACGATACCTTGTTGGAAAGTATATCCAAGTACTATAGGATTTTTGTAACCTACAATTATGGGCCTACATCAAACCTAAAAAAATTCCATTTAAGGGGGTCAAAATTGCTATGGAAGTTCAGGACCCAAAAAACTGCTAAAAATACTAAATGCTGAAATACACAAGGAAACAGATGAAACCAATTGGAGGGGTTATTTTTAAAATCATTATGAAACCTTTCATTCCTCCTATTGGGTTGTCTTATATTCTTTCCACGACTAGCCCACGTAGTTAACGAAGGGGTTAGAGGGGGGCCAAAGCCCCTCCTTCGTTGTGATGATTGCGTAGTGAGGGGTTCACAGGGGGTTTGATGGGTGTAGGTAACCCCACTCTATGGGGTCCATGGTAGCGCCTTAGAAAAGTTTGGTTTTGGAACCTATGTTAGGTTGAGAGGACCCACCTATGGTTTTGTACATGATTTTCGCACATGTTTTTGGACGCGATGGTTTTCAGGCCATGGTTTTGGATGCTTTGGCATGTATAAATATGTATTATAACATTGAAAGGAACATAATGAAAAATCAAGTTGGTAGTCTCGGTTTTGGGATCCAGGGGAAAATCTCTATGTATATGTGTTATGCTCTCGCAATTTTTATTTTATGTGTTTTAGAATTCGTATGCAGGTAATTTCTGTACGTGATTAAAACCTACATTTGGTATCGGAGTTGTTTTGGCTTCAAGGGGATGACTTTGCTACTGAGGGGTTTCACTCAGGCCTGTGGTTGTAGGTTTTAACCCCGTACAGAAATTACCTGCATACAAATTCTAAAACACGGAAAATAAACAATTCGAGGTCATATCACATAAAACACATATACACAGAGATTTTCTGTTGGATCCCAAAACCGAGACTACCAGCTTGATTTTTCATTATATTCCTTTCAATGTTACAATACATATTTATACATGCTGAAGCATCCAATACTATGGATCGAAAACCATTGTGTCCAGAATTATGGACCGAAAACCATCGCATCCAAAACCATGGACCAAAAACCATCACGTCCAAAACCATGTGCAGAAAACATGCACAAAACCATAGGTAGGTTCGCCTAACCTAACATAGGGTCCAAAACTAAAATTTTCTGGGGTGCTGTCCCGGACCCCATAGAGTGGGGTTACCTGTACCCCTCAAACTCCCTGTGACCCCCCACTGCGCAATTGGTGCAATGATGGGGGGGCTCCGCACCCCCCTCTAATCCCTGGTTAACTATGTGGGCAAGTCATGGAAAGAATATAACACAACCCAACATTCTACAACTTGTTGTTTTCTTTCCACCAGGGGACATAAGAGAGCTTAGTCATTTATCTAGCCCTGTAACACCCATTTTTTCTCTACACCAAGAGAAATTCTCAAAGCCCACAAATTTTGTTAATGCATCTGCAATATTCTTCAAAGTGTCCACCTTTATGAGAAACACCTTTTTGTCTTCTATGATATCCCTCACAAAGTGATATTGAACATCAATGTGCTTTGTCTTTGAATGACATACATGGTTCTTTTCCAAGAAAATTACACTTTGGCTGTCACAGTCTATCCTTATAGCTCCTTGTACTAACCCCATACTTGAACACAATCTCTACAACCAAACTGCTTCCTTGCTTGCATGAGTGGTTGCCATGTGTTCTACCTCTGTAGTTGATAGTGCCACTGTAGATTGTTTCTTACTCATCCAATTGACGACACCTCCAAATAGGTTAAACACATATCCACTTGTAGATTTTCTCTGATCCAGATCTCCAGCCCAGTTTGCATCAACAAAGCCACGAATATCAAACACTCTGTCCAATCTTGGTCTTCCTTGGTAGCACAAACCATAATCACTAGTGCCACGCAAATACCTAAAAACCCGCTTCACTACTGTCCAATGCTCCTTTCCTAGTTTTGACATAAACCTGCTCAATACTCCCACTGCATGTGCAATGTCTGGTCTAGTACAAACCATTGCATACATCAGACTATCGACTGCACTTGTATATGGAACACGAGACATGTCCTCTTCCTCTTCTTGTGTCTTGGAACACTGTTGAACAGATAACTTTACACCTACAGGAATAGGAACTACACTTGTTGGTTCGAAACGCATCGACAAATGATTTATCTTGTGATTTACGCCGAACAATTTCTCTTAAACTTGATATGGATCACAAATGCCTCAATTCAACAACATGAACGTTCACCGGTTTACTATCATGCATATTAAATCTCTGCAATATTGTCTCGACATACTTCCTCTGATTTAACTAGATCTTCCTCTTTGCTCGATCTCTTTTAATTTCCATGCCCAAAATATAGTTTGCAGCACCAAGATGTTTCATGTCAAATTTGGAGGACAATTGGGTCTTCAAATCCCAGATAATTTCTTTGTCATTTCCAACCAACAACATATAATCCACATACAAGACCAAATAAATAACACGGTCACCAATTAATTTAAAATACACACAATGATCTGATTTTCTTCTCGTGAAGCCAAGTCCCCATATAAATGTATCAAATTTCTGATACCACATCCTTGGTGACTATTTTAACCCATTGATGAGCACCGGTATTGCAGCAATAATGGTGCAACTCCTGGGCTGCCTACATTACTCTTATCAACCCGGTAGTTCGTAACAAACTTGGAAGTGATAGTGGTGTATGCACAAGTACTAGTTCTTACTGCAGGCTGTCACTTAGTTAGCTGGCACAAGATCACTGGGAGCTCAAGCCAACTTCTATGGATTCTAGAAGAAACTCTATATGTGATGAAAGAAAGGAAAGCTTACTCTACAAAGGCTACTCTAATTGTAGAAAGGAAAAAGACTGAAATGTAAAGTAAACCTAGAAAACCATACTTAACCAACTAATCCTAATTTTGCAGAAATCACTATGAAGACCATGAAATGAATGCCATTACCTACTCAAGGAAGTAAACAACATCTACTCACGCTATTTCTAGAAGTAAATGAGAAAAAAACATCTTTTTGGATTTTTATGTATTTTTATGTGAAATTGACAGGCATGTATTTTATTGTGTGTGAAGGTGGAAGTGAATAGGTGGTGTTGAAGGGTGACTTTGGGCTTTGTGGGGATGTAGGATGGTGTGGATGGGTCCTAGGAGGTCTCGGGTGGCCTTCTAAAGGCTTTTCCCATACTCGGCCTTCAAAAGAAAGCCTACAGGAAAATCTACAGGACGACACATGGGATCTATAGGAGGTCTACAAGAGGATGTCGAGAGTAGTTCTGAAGGTTTTGAGGGTGTGAGAGTTGGCGGAAAAGGTAGGTGAAGGTTGGGATGATGTGATAGGGCACCTAGGGTCTACCAAGAATCACTAGGAGAGGGAAAGATGATTGGGGGAGAGGAAGAAATCCTATGGAAAAATGCATAAAACTAAGGCAGATTTGAGGTGCACTTTGGGAAACCTGTAGGGCATGGATCAAAGAGAGAATGTGATGGTTGATAGGCTGACCTACTGTGAGGAGAGATCTACTACAAAAGAACTGACAGTTAACTAATAAGATCAAGCAAGCAAGGAAGTGAGTACATCTAAAAAAATAGAATTTTGCATCAAGCTAGCCTAAACTATGATCCATGGATGTGAATGCTAAGAAATGGTACAAGAAAAGAAAGCATGGAAGAAGACTTATTTCAAATATAGAAATGAGCATGGTGGAAGAGATATAAAGTAAAGCATTAACGTTCTAACACACTTGCAAACACTAGAAATTCTATGGAGAAGGAAAATTTGTGTTTTTGGGGCAGCAAGAGGGTCTTTGCCTCAATTCATAGTCCGAAAGGGAGGAAAAGAGGCAAAGGCACTACTACTATCCTTTTCAATCTTCTTTCTACCACTGTTTAACTTGCTATTGAAAACACAAATGTAAGCAAACTACTGAATCATCGAAAAAAACCTATTCTTAACCATAAAATAAATATATCTAATAGCAACCTAATCTACAAATTGAAATGAAACATAAAAATACAAGAAAAGAGGACCTTGGCTACTTGGATTGGGCCCTAACCCAGACCTTTAGCCCTTTGAGGTAACTGAGTGCTATCTCATAAAGGATCTTATCTTTATTATCAAAACAGTAATAGGATTACATGAAATTGTCCACAAAAGTAAGCTCAAAGTTGAGCAGATTTTTACAATAGCAAAAACACAACAACAATTCTGCAAAAAATAGACCCTAGTGAGGCCCTAGGCCTCTCTAATTATACAACTGCTTCATTAAAATTAGGGAGGCTTGGCTCCCAAAACTTGAGATAAACTCGGGTGCTTCCTAGTGCATTGATTTGGCTATTTGTACTCCAAGCTGCATGAAGGGAAATTCGAAGTGGGGAGTAATAAATGAGGGTGAGGGGGATTCCCTCCTATAAATCCTCTCCTTTGTCCACTTTGAATTATTGCTGCCAATTTTCCATTGAATCTTTGTATTTGTCTTCAAAACTCAACAAAAATCTACATTAAACACATATTAGACCTCATGGCATCATAACTAACTCAACTAACTCCATAAGCATAAATATAATAAAAAATCATGCGATAAACTAAGAGAATGGTTGATTTAACTATGTTAGGAGGCAAAATGAGCCCATATAATTACCCATTTATGGGGCTCATCATCACCCCACTACTGAAGGTGTTGCTCATCCTATAAGCAACTTAGTCCATCTCTTTATCTTTGATGGCCCTGGTGGCTTCTCTAGCATCCCAAGCTTTTGATGTTGTTTCCTCTTCCTTGCCATAGAATCCTACTTTTTTGTCTATCTCTTTCCACTGCCTCTACTCTTCTTCTTCGGTTCTCCCTTCTAGCATGCCTAAAAGCAATGGTCTACTCAGTTTGAGGCCAATCCAATTGACCTGCATCCTCTGCATTGAGTGCTTGTACATTGGCACTCTCCTTAGTGCCTCCTTCATCCTCATTGTGGAATGATATTCCCTGATCTTCAGATTGTGTGGTAAGGTGTTCCATCTCCTCATATATGCATGCACATAGTCATCCCCAAGTAACCTTTCCATGTCCTCGAAATGTGAAATGGCCTATGCTTGACCACTTATATATCTAGGGGAAATTTGAGGATTATTCGCAAGCAGTTGGTGTGTGTTGATGAGAGCCATGGGAGTTGATGGCTCAACTCTGATCAATATTGGCTCATTCCGCTCTCTGATCATCAACCTTTTTACTTTATTTGCCCTTAACTCCTCATGTTTCATCCATGAAGCCATGGCCATCAGTTGTAGGTCCCCTAGCCTAGCATTGGGGTCCCACACATTCATGTCTATGAGGGCCATATTATACAGGTAAAATTATGCCATTTTTGCCTTATCTTCTGCTGTGCTTTGGTCACACAGATCCATAAATTGTCTTTAATCTTGAAAAGGCATTGTGCCTCTTTGTGAAAAAGTCTTGATTTGAAATTGTAGCCATTTGTCCTTGAGGTATAATCCATAGGATTTTTCTAGTGTTCTACATTGTAGTGCCTCCATGGATAAGCTAGCCATGCATGCCAGCTGGGTCTCTTTCTCCTTTAGCTACCTTCTTAGCAATTCCTTTATAGTTTGGAGTTGGCTTCTTGCAATTACCTCCCTATGTTTGATAACACTTAACTCCCTACTCATTTCTCTAAGCTTGTTCTCCATGTGGCCAACATCCTCAAATCCCTTGGATTTGGCTATGTGCATCCACCTATGTGTTCTTATTCTTTCCTTTTCTAATTAAAAGAATAGTGGGATTGAAAATGTTTGTGGAACTATCCTTCCTCCTTCAGGGATATGGTAATAGGATGGAAGGTTGGGCTGGGGATTAGGTTCTTATGACTCTGTAGCTTCATTCTTCCCTTTTGGCTACTTTTCCATTCTTTTCTCAAGCTGTTGGGTCTCTTGTAGTCTTAACAATGTCTCCCGTAGAACTATTTGTGCCTCCTATAGGACTGTTTTTGGGTCCTATATTTGCACTTTTTCCTTCCAGGTGGAAGATCTAGGAGTCCCTATTTCATATGTAAGAGGGGTTTTAGAGGGTGATTCTTCCTCTTTGACAGTGGGTGAATCTTCAATTGTAATGGGCACTGTTGAAGATGGTTGGGGTTTTCCTGTTTTTATCCTTGTGCTTTTCCTGGCCTTGAAATACATTGAGGTCTACCTCTTCCTCTTTTGTTTTGTCTTAATTGGTGTGCTGAGGGTAGTGAGAGCAGCTGTTGCCTCTCTTTCTAGGGTCTCAGGGGATAATTCTATATTTTCTGCCCCTTTTTCTCCTCCTCTTGTCTCTGTTTCTTCAGCTTTCTCCTCCTTTATCTTGGTTTCTTCCTTATTCCCTTCTTGTTCTTCTAAACCACCAATTTCTTCTCCTTCTCCCCCTTTCTACTCTTCTTCCTCACCATCAGAAGGACTGATATCATAGGTGAGGGCCTTTATGTCATCTTATGCTGTCATTTTCTTGAAAATTTCCCATGCTATGGGGATTGTAAATGTATGGAGGGCTTCTTCCACTAAAATTTTGATACAGTTAATCTAGACTCCCTGCCTTAAACTTAATGTTGGAGTCTATGAGGGACCATAGGAGGAAATAGGGGATGCTGAGTTTCTGGGGTGTTGGAGTGTCCATGCCATATCTCACCTCACGAAGGGTTCTAAAATGGTAGCCATAGAATATGCTATACCTACCCTCATAGGAAATATATTTGATGATTTGGTAACTAACCTCATCCCAAGGGTAGAGTATTCTTGTCCTTCTAATGCCATTTTTATCTTGTACAAGATGTTCATTGTTTTGGAAGAAGTTTTTCTTGGCAGGCTGTCCAAGTGGTTTTTTATCTTTGTTCCAAGGTAATCCAAGAGGAAGGGTAGTAACCCTACTGACAAATTTAGGGGTTATCTCCATGGAAATACCTCTACAAGTGACAGTGGCATGTGTTCTTGAGTGAGGGACTAAAGAGAGGGAAAATTCATGTTCAATTTCCTCATCAAACCCTTGGAATTTCTCAAAAAAGTTCATGCAATTTCCCCTTGTGAATATGGCCACTACTTAGGGATGTTCATGGAGCCTGGTGGAATTAGTGGGATCCTTCCTCATGAATCCTCCTATCATTGTTTTTATACCCCTTTTGAACACTAAATATAGAGATGGAGACAATAATTTTGAAGAAATAGGAAAGCAGAAGAAAACTGTGTGTTTTTTTTCTTAAAACAGGTAATTTTTTTTTTTATGTTATTTCTCTTCTTCTATGGACTCAATTCCTCCTTAAAATGATATAATTCCTTGCACATACTAATAATCAAGGTGGGTATGCATGGAACCTACCTCCTCAAGCCAGAAATCTAGCAAAAAACCTGTGTTTTCTTCTTAAAAATAGCTCACTATCCCTCTTGTAGAACTACCTATAGGTGCTCTTGTAGAGCCTGTAAGTGCTCTTGTAGACAATGCCGAGAGTAGGAGGATGGGTTAGATCCATGGAAAACAATGGTTTCAAGGATGTGAGGTGACAAGGAGTTTGCTGTAGCTAAGTTTACGAGAAGAGAATGAGGTAAAAGGTGGTGAGAGTGCTCGAGGAGAAGTACTTATTACTTCTTTTAGATATTTCCGGTGATGGGGGTGAGCTGAAAAAAATGTACATTGGCCATATTTGGACTGTTGGTCCTCACCTACCTTGTCATCATGGTTTCTTCCCGCAATCACATCTCATTATTGCATCGGATTTTGCATAGCCTCCACTACTTGTCCTCGGTATGTTTCTCTGAGTTAACTATGCACATGTGTGGGTGATATCTTCGGATGGGTTCAGTCAACTAGATGAAGGTGGCCAAGTTAACTAGCCACCTTGTCCTCATTCAACCTCAACCATCTCATTTTATCATGCATATCTTTCAATTACACAAATGCAAACAGAGGAGTGGGTTAGTCACTTACCTGTGAGTCGAATGTATGTGCTGTGAGGTATTTTGGCTCCTTTTACTGCTGCATGCTTGTATTTCCTTTGCTGCATGCTATCTATTTTCTGAGGTGTGATTGTTTTCCTTGTGTAGGTTTCCTCTGGCTAGATCTAAGCTTCATATCTCTCCTTCAATCCTCATGGCTACACTTCTTTTATTGTTGTAGCTTGATTTTAATGGGATCAACTGCTAGAGGAATTCCTATAGGAGCTCCTGTAGCTGCTTCTCCCTTTGAAATTTTAGCTTTTTCTATTCTTGGAGCTGTGAGGATGATGTCAAAAACGTGGATAGAGATGGAGAGGTAATATGTAAGCTGCATGTGAGATTTTAGGTGTTGTTTCCTTATTTTTGTTTTTTCTCTTTTTACTAAAAACTATTTTTTCTGTGTTTTTCTAGGACAGGAAGAAAGAAAATGATGATGATGATGTGATGCAGGTGTGGAATGGATGGAAAGGTTGGTTGATAGCTATAGGATGGTTTATATGTTCTTCATGAAGCTTCCTAGCCCCTTAAACTACTTTTTGGAACCATTTCTGGCTCTTTGTAATTCCTACAGGAGCCTCCTGTAGAAAACACAAAGCCTCCTATAGAACACACAATGTCCGGGAAATAAACATAGTGGGGTGGAAGAAAGGTCAGAAATGATGGAGAAGAGTGTGGAGGAGATGAAATAGGTATTGGTGTGAATTTCAGAGCTCTGTGGCATATCTTCTTGCTTTCTGTGGTCGTCCTGCAAACCTATAATGCACATTAAAATTCAGTTTTTTTTTTTTTGAAAACAACTAGGGCACCTCAAGGAAGTTTTCACCCTAATTGCCTACCCTGGGTGCCTCCAAGGGAGGTTTTCACCCAAATATATTATTCTCTTATTCTTTCTTACTTTTTTTGACATCACTAGGCCACCTCAGGAGAGGTTTTCAACCCAATGATGGGACCTCAAACGCCTCATGGAGGTTTTCACTTTAGTCCTTATTTTTTCTTTTGTTTTTCTTTTCCTTTAGTGAGTGGCTGGAGTGGAGGCTAAGACATGCTCCAATACTATCATTGTCTTATTCGAATCTTCAATGAATTCTCGCTTGGAGAGGGGCTTCTTGTAAATTTTCAACCGATGTCCATTAATGAGCATGGGGATGGCTTCATCATCAATGGTTTTGATTAGGACTGAACCAATGTCATTATATTTTTCCACAGTATAGGGTCCCAGCCATCTTGTTCTTAGCTTTCCTTTGAAGTTTTTATAGCTTGAATCATAGAGTAGTGCCCAATCTCCTTCTTAGAATTTCTTTTCCTTGATATTTTTGTCATGCCATATCTTCCTCTGAAACTGAACTACCTCTGTGTGCAGAAGGTCCTGCAATCTTTGTTAATCCAATCCATTGAGTAGGAGTAACATTTCCTTCTATGCATGGTTAAGGTCTAGGTCCAGTTGAGATGCCATCCTTAGTGTACTGAATTCAAATTCTATTGACAGCAAATTTTTCTTCCCATAGACTAGTTCATAGGGTGTGAACCCTGTAGTGGTCTTCCATGTTGTGTTGTAGGCCCAGGTGGCCTCAAGTAATCTGTCTGCCCAGTATTTTCTGTTGTTGCTTACTACCTTGGTCAGAATTCCTTCCAAAGCTCTGTTAGTGACTTCCACCTGCCCATTGGCTTATGGATGGTAAGGGGTGGAAGTCTTGTGCTTGATCTTATGATGTGTGAGAAGGTCATCAATCAAATTAGAAGTGAACTAGTTTCCTTGATCTACGACCAACTCTCTTGGATACCTGAACTTGTAGAATATGTTTTCTCTAGAAAACTCAGCTACTTTTTCCTCTATTGCTACCTTGATTGCTTTTGTTTCTGCCCACTTTTTCAAGTAATTGGTGCACACATTGATGTATTGTTTCTGCCTTGAAGGAGGGTTGATAGGACCCACAAAGTCCTCAAGTGGCTCAAAGGTCACTTGAGGTTGCATGGGCATCTCATCCTTTGGAGTAGGTTTCCCCATACTTTGACACCAATCACATTGGTTGGTGTATCTCCTCACATCTTGATGAAGAGTGGGCCAATAGTAGCCTACTTGCAATATTTTGAATGTAGTTCTCTTTGCTACAAAATGACCTCTATAAGGCCCGTCATGACAGGTCAGGAGAATTTCAAAGACTTCCTCCTCCCTGACACATCTTCTCAAGATCTAATTTGGGCCAAGTTTTAAGAGATTACCTCCAATCCAGGTGAAAGGGTCACTTTTCCTTACTATCTTGCTCTTCTCTTTTGAGGACAGGTGTGGTGGAAAATATGTTGAAACCAAGTAGTTTTCTATATGAACAAACCATGGAGAGATTACTAAAATAGAAAATAGATGTTCATATGGCATTTGGTCATCCACCATTCCTTCTTCACTTGTAGACAAATTGACTCTAGACAAAAAGTCAGCAACAACATTTTCCTTACCAGGCTTATCAACAATGGTTAGATAAAACTGTTGTAGTAAAAGCAACCATCTAATAATGCGATCATTTACATTTGGTTTTTTCATCAAATATCTAATTACAACATGATTAGTGTGCATAAAAGTTTGATAGCCTGTGATATAGTGTCTTAATTTATTTAAGGAATGCACTACAGCTAGGAGTTCCTTTTCGGTCACTGTATAGTTTAGCTCTGCCTTTGACAAGTTTTTACTTATAAAGTATATGGTATAAGGCAAATTTTCATCAATATATCCTAAGGCTGCTCCTATCGCTTTGTTCGAGGCATCTATGCGAATGTGGGAAGGTAGGGCCTAGTTTGGGCCTCTCAAAAATAGGGCGGTCACAAGCTTGCTTTTCAAGGTATCTATGGCTTCTTGATAGTTTTTCGAACATATAAATTTGACATCTTTACCTAAAAGGCCAAACAAAGGAGAGGCTAACTTGTTGAAATCTTTAACGAACCTTCGGTAATACCCAGCGAAATCTAGGAAACTTTTGACATCTCTCACCTTTTGAGGAGGTGGGACCCTTTGGATGATGGCAATTTTGATGGGGTCCACATGCAATTCTTGTTGAGATATTGCATGACCTAGAATGCTCCCTTCAGTCATAAAAAATTCACATTTTTCTTGACTAAGGGACAGGTTCAGCTCAATACACTTTTCTAGAACTTTTCCTAGGTTAGATAAAGCTTTCAGAAAATCAGAGCCATAAGGAGTAAAGGCATCCATGTATATCTCTACTACATCATGAACTAATTCAGAAAATATACTCAGTACCGCTCTTTGGAAAGTGGCAGGTGCATTACACAAACCAAAAAGAAGGACCCGATATGCAAAGGTACCCCAATGATAAGTGAAGGTGGTCTCATCTTAGTCTTTCGAGCTGATTTGAATCTGATTGTACCCACTAAACCCATCTAGGAAAGAGAAAAACTTTTTCCCTGCCAGACTGTCTAACACTTGATCTATGAAAGGTAAAGGAAAATGGTCCTTTTTAGTGCCTTTGTTCAATTCCCAATAGTTGATATAGATTCTTCACTTAACATTTTTCTTTGACACTAACACCCAAGAAGAGATCCATTCACTATCAGAGATGGGGTAGATGAATCCTGCATCAAGTGATTTCCGTAGCTCTTCCTTAACAATATCTTTAAGTGCTAGATTCATCCTCCTTTGAGCCTGCCTGACTAGTTTGCAATCTTCCTTAATGTCTATATGATGAGTACATACTGAAGTGTGCACTCCCTTCATCTCCTTATAACTCCAGGCGAAGGCATCTAAATGCTTTCTCAATAAGCTGCACAGCTCCTTTTCCTGGAAAGTGGATAGGGATGGATTGATTTTCAAGGTTCTTTCTAGGCTAAAATCTATATTCTTAACATGAAAAGAGGTCATATCGACCACACAGAGATCAGTTAAGGGGTTGGTTTGGGTTTCCCTCACTATTTCCTCTAAGGGTAATACACTGGGAGGTGGATTCCGAATCAGATTTTCAATCATATCATCCTCATCTTGCGGTTTTCCCCACATGAGGGTTTCTAATGCACAAAGTGGTGCAGAATAGACCTCATCCTCATCCTCCTCCTCCAACTAGAGAGGTAGATCATGTTCTAGCAAGGGTTGGGCAGGAGGATATAGGATTAATTGCTTGGACATATGCCCATTCTTTATGGTCATGTTCCCAGCCCGATAGCTGATGTAGGTATCGGCAGTAGCCAACCAGGGTCTTCCCAGGATGAGAGGATACCTAGTGAGCTTTTCCTTCGGGTGGAGAACTAAGAAATCAGCAGGGTACTCCCAAGAATCAATGGAGACCATTACATCTTCCGCAATCCCCTCAGGAGTCACGGTGGAGCGATCTACTAACTGTAGCATGGTTATGGTCTTCCTTAAGGAACCCTGAAGGTTGAGTTTGAGAATTGTGTCCTTTTTCATCACATTAATGGCAGCTCCCAGATTAATCAATGTATGTGGGATCATGGTGCCATTGATGTGGACATGGGCTTCCAGGGTCCAGATATTTTGGACAGATTACCTGCCCCAACATCAGCTCAGATATTTGTCTTATGACATTGATGGTTGGGGCATCTCTCTTGCACCTTCCTTGATGCCTCAAGAACTTCTCTTTGATCAACCTATTATAGATAGGCGCATCTTTTATGGCTTGGAGAAGTGGTATCTTCACACATAACTATTTTAATTCTCCTTGGAGTTCAGTTTCTTCTGGGGTAGGATGGACTGTCATGGATAGTCTCTTAGGAAAGGGTGGAATTGCTTTAAGTTCACTTTCCTCTTTATCTTCCTCAGCCTCCCTAGGTGGAGGCTGGCTATCATGGAGAACTTTCCCAGATCACAAGTTAATCTCCTTAATCTTCACAGCATAAGTTGGGCATGATGGTTCCCCACTATATACTTGTTGAGCCTGTCTGTTGTTCGGGTTTGGGTTTGGCTGGGCAGGCATTTGGGGTTGCCTTGGTGGAGCAAAAGGTAATGGTTGTGGTTGAGCAGGTGATGGAGGAAAAAGAGCAGGAGGAGAGTTGTACTGGGGCCTCCACCCTTGATGAGATGCATTCCACTGAGGCTGCGGCTGAGCATAGGATTGAAATGAATGAGTGGCTGGTTGGGCATGATATTGAGATGGGAAGGACCAAAGAGGAGACGTGGACCAGGAAGGATGAGTAGGAGGGCCCCAAGAAGGTATAGAAGTGACTTGGTTGGTGTTTCAGTATGCCTAAGATGTCCCTTACATCCTCTGCTTGTATGGTCTAGGTCCATGCGATCTTCTTTGGTTCATGAAATAGAGTGGTTCAATGGCTCCTTCGCCCCCTTGGTATACAACTTTATGTTCAGGCAAGGAAGGGTAGTTATCTGTAGAATGATCTTCTTCATAGACTAAACAAACCTATATAGAGTTCAATGGACATTCGTTCCTAGGACGCCTCCTGATGCATATAGGACAAAAAATGGTTAAAGCCCTCTCTGCTTCCTCTTGTTTTCTTTTGATATGTAAGGTATCCATTTGCATGGCAAGATTCTGCATCATCTCACTCTTGAAGTCTTCGAGCATGTTTCGAATTTCTCCTCTAATGGATGAGCTAGAGAAAGAGGTACTGGCTATGGGTTAACTCCCCCTACCTTTCTTCCGAGCTGCTCTGGAATGGTTTCTATAGACAATATTTATGTCCTCATAGGGCAGTTGGTAAATGCCTCCCCTAGCTAGTAGATGGAGGGTATCTAGAAGGTCTTCCGGAATTCCCCTAAGTAGGACAAAATTCAGAGACTCGGGGTCAAGTTTACACCTGACCCTTTTGTAACTAAGCTGGAACCTCTATTCATAATCTTCCAAGGATTCATCACTTCCCATGGTCATTTGGAAGATTTCTTATTTGGTATCTTTTGACCTACAGTAGTCTCAATACTTATCATTAAAAGCCTACTGCATCTGAGCCCAAGTTGTGATGCTATTGCCATATAATCCCATGAACCAGTGCAAGGCTGCATCCTTGAGAGTAGAAGGAAATAGTTTCAACTTTTGCTCATCTTCTGCATAGTCATAGGTTCGATTGATAACATCAAACTCAAACATGAAGGTGTCAGGATCTTCTGTAGTCAAACCATGGAAGTGAGGTAGGGCTGAAGGACTTATATTCTTCATTTTGGTGTCCCATTGGTCTCCCTAATGGGAAAGGTACCCTCTATTCTCTCTCTATTCCCCCTAGAATTTCTGTTTTCAGCCATTGGCTCAGGAGGGATGTTTTCTTCTTCTTCATCCCCTATAGGTTCTTAAAAAATTTATGATTTTTCACCTAAAGGTTCTTCTTAATCACTGCCACCGAAGAAGAGAGAATGTTGCCTATGTGAAGTAGTGGGGGTGTTGGGTAAGAATTTTCCTGAATTATCTCTATTCCTACAAGGCATGAAGGAAATATTTTTTGTTGGTTTTTGTTTCTTTTCTCCCCAAACTGATAGTACCTACAAAACTAAAATTGATTGAACAAAACAATTTGCAACTAACTGAAATGAACTTGCTCAAATGAAATTTGAAGAATTGAAGAGGAAATCAAGGAAATGTAGAACTAAAAGAAAAGAAGTGACTAATCTACTTTTGCTGAAATGGAAATTGCAGAATCAAAGGAAAGCAAAAGAAATGCAGAACTAAAATAAAGGAAATGACTATTCTACTTTTGCTGAAATAAACTATTAGCTGAATGTTGCACGAAGAAAATAGAAGAAAGCAGTAATCGCAGAATACTTTGACGCTTCCTCGACAATGGCGCCAAAATGATGGTGAGCACCATTATTGCAGCAATAATGCTTCAACTCCTAGGCTGCCTACTTTACTCTTATCAACCCAGTAGTTTGTAACAAACTTGGAAGTGATGGTGCTGTATGCACAAGTACTAATTCTTATTGCAGGCTGTCACTTGGCCAGCTGGCGCAAGATCACTAGGAGCTCAAGCCAACTTCTATGGATTCTAGAAGAAGCTCTATATGTGATGAAAGAAAGGAAAGCTTACTCTACAGAGGCTAGGAGCACAAGCCAACTTCTATGGATTCTAGAAGAAGCTCTATATGTGATGAAAGAAAGGAAAGCTTACTCTACAGAGGCTACTCTAATTGCAGAAAGGAAAAAGACTGAAATGTAAAGTAAACCTAGAAAACCCTACTTAACCAACTAATCCTATTTTCACAGAAAGCACTATGAAGACTATGAAATGAATGTAATTACCTACTCAAGGAAGTAAAGAACATCTACTCATGCTATTTCTAGAAGTAAATGAGAAAAAAACATTTTTTGGATTTTTATGTATTTTATGTGAAATTGATAAGCATACATTTTATTGTGTGTGAAGGTGGAAGCGAATAAGTGGTGTTGAAGGGTGAATTTGGGCTTTGTGGGGATGTAGGATGGTGTGGATGTGTCCTAGGAGGTCTCGGGTGGCCTTCTGGAGGCTTTTCCCATACTTAACCTTTAAAAAAAAAATCCTACAGAAAAATTTACAGGAGGATATAGGGGATCTATAGGAGGTCTACATGAGGTCTAAAGGAGGATGCCAAGAGCAGTTTTGAAGGTTTTGAGGGTGTGAGAGTGGGTGGAAAAGGTAGGTGAAGGTTGGGATGATGTGTTAGGGCACCTAGGGTCTACCAAGAATCACTAGGAGAGGGAAAGATGATTGGGAGAGAGGAAGAAGTCGTATGGAAAAATGCTGAAAACTAAGGCAGATTTGAGGTGAAATTTGGGTGACCTGTAGGGCATGGATAAAAGAGAGAATGTGATGGATGATCAGCTGACCTACTATGAGGAGAGATCTACTAAAAACAACCAACAGTCAACCAATAAGATCAAACAAGCAAGAAAGTGAGTACATCTAAAAAAATAGAATTTTGCATCAAGCTAGTCTAAACTATGATCTATGGAAGTGAATGCTAAGCAATGCTACAAGAAAAGAAAGCATGAAAGAAGAGTTATTTCAAATATAAAAATGAGCATGGTGGAAAATATTTAAAGCAAAGCATTAGCCTTCTGACACACTTGCAAACACTAGAAATCCTATGAAGAAGGAAAATCTATGTTTTTGAGGCAGGAAGAGGGTCTTTGCCTTAATTCATAGTCCCAAAGGGATGAAAAGAGGCCAAGGCACTATTTCTAGCCTTTTGAATTCTATCATTGCTTAACCTACTATTGAAAACACAAATGGAAGCAAACTACTAAATCATCGGAAACAACCAATTCTTAACCATAAAAGAATTATATCTAACAGCAACCTAATCTACAAACTGAAATGAAACATACAGATACAAGGAAAGAAGAGCTTGGCTGCTTGGATTGGGCCCTAACCCAAGAGCTTTAGCCCTCTGAGGTAACTTAGTGCTAGCTCAAAAATGATCTCATATTTATTATTGAAAGAGTAAGAGGATTACATGAAACTGTCCACAAAAGTAAGCTCGAAGTTGAGCAGAGTTTTACAATCGCAAAAACACAACAAAAAATCCAAAAACAATTCGACCCTAATGAGGCCCTAGGCCTCTCTACTTATATAACTGAAGCTCCCAACAACTTCCTTAAAATCAGTGAGGCTTTGCTCCCAAAACTGAAGATAAACATAGGTTATCCTCCACTTGCTCGGTTGTTTCCTAGTGCATTGATTTGGCTGTTTGTTCTCCGAGCTACATGAAGGAGAATTCGAAGAGGGAAGTAATAAATGAGGGGGATTCACTCCTATAAATACTCTCCTTTGTCCAATTTGAATTATTGTTGCCAATTGTCCATTGAATCTTTGACTTTGTGATCAAAACTCAACAAAAATCTGCATTAAACACATATTAGATGTCATGGCATCATAACTAACTCAAATCACTGCAGAAGCATAAGTATACTAAAAAAACATGCAAGAAGATAAGAGAATGCTTGATTTAAATATGTTACGAGGAAAAATGAGCCCATATAATTACCCATTTATGGGTCTCATCACCCATACATAGACTTATTTAACTTGCATACCAGTTCTTTCTTACCCTTCACCGCAAAGCCTTCGGGTTGCTTCATGTAGATTTCCTCTTCCAGATCCCCGTGAAGAAATGTTGTCTTCACATCCTTCTATTCTACCTCAAAATCAAAAGCAACAACAAGAGACAAAAGTAATCTACTAGAGGTTACCTTGGCAACAGGAGAAAAAATATCGCCAAAATCAATTCTCTGCACCTGGGAATAACCTTTTGTTACCAACCGAGTTTTATATTTCTCCACTTTTCCTTCCGCATTTGTCTTCTTCTTGAACACCCATTTGTTGCCAATGGGTTTCCTTCTAGCTAGCAACTCCACCAGATCCCAAGCCTCATTTTTGTGCAAAGATTCCATTTCATCAACCATGGCTTCTTTCCAGAGTTTTCCATCCTCTAAATCTACTGCTTCCTTCAGAGTTCTGGGATCATCATCGGTAATAGATAAAGAAAAATTTGAAAAGAAAGTAGATGGACTATACCTTTCTGGCTGCCTTCTTTCTCAAAATGATCTTCTCACACTCGGAGTTTGTGGCTCTTCATCTTCCGATTTCTCTGTTGTAGATTCTGATTCTTCCTCCTTTAGCTCAAACTCTATCTTCTCAAGTTCCTTTGGTTGAACTTAATATTTAATAACGTCTTTCACCTCTCTAAAAACCACATCTCCGCTGTACACAACCTTCCTTGTTACTGGGTTCCAAAGCTTATAACCCTTTTAAACCATCCTTATACCCAATAAAGATGCACTTTTCAGATTTACTATCCAACTTGGTTCATTTTTCCTCTGGAACATGTACATACGCATCACATTCAAATACTTTCAAATGTGAAAGAGAGGGTCTCTTACCAGTCCATACCTCTTGTGGAGTTTTATCATCCAACACTGATGAAGGTGATATGTTTACCATGTAACATGTTGTCTCCACCTCCTCTACCCAGAATTCTTGTCCTAACCCGACACCACTGAGCATGCTTCTTTCCCTTTCCATCAACGTCTTGTTCATTCTTTCTACAACTCCATTTTGCTGAGGTGTATAAGGAGTAGTCTTCTGTCATGCTATACCACACTTCTTATAGAATTCTTCAAATTCCTTACTTCAGAACTCTCCACCATTATCTGTCCTCAGCACCTTTATCTTCTTCTCTATCTGTTTTTCCACCAGAGCCTTGAATTCTCTAAGCCTATCAAAGACTTCAGACTTCTGCTTAAGGAAATATATCCATG
This sequence comes from Pinus taeda, assembly GCA_000404065.3. Taxonomy (NCBI): domain Eukaryota; kingdom Viridiplantae; phylum Streptophyta; class Pinopsida; order Pinales; family Pinaceae; genus Pinus; species Pinus taeda. The sequence goes on from APFE030336466.1 coordinate 46,779, forward strand.
TATTCCTTGAGAACTCATCTATAAACGATACATAGTACAGAGACTTACCTATTGATGGAACCTTCATAGGTCCAAACACATCACTATGCATAAGCTCTAATATATGTTTCATCCTCTTACCACCAGAGGGGAAACTCACTCAATTATGCTTCCTATATACACATTTTCACAGAAATCAAAATACAGAGAGCTATTACTCATACCTTTACCATGAAGTATTCAAAGGCCCTTCTCTCCAATATGTCCAAGCATTTGATGCCACAACATGGTCTTCTCTCTAGAGACCACTAGATTTTCTGCTCCACTTTCAAAAACCATAGAATTGTTGCACCCATCAACAACAGTGATACCTTGTAGCTTGTACAAAGTTCCAATCAGAACTCCCTACCTCAATACCAGTGCTCCTCAAACCATCTTATAGGTATCATTCTCGAACACTGTTTTTAAACTTGCATCATCCAACTTGCTTATAGAAATCAGATTTCTAGTCAATGCAGGAATATAGGGAACACCCAGAAGTGTTCTAACCCTTCCAACTTGTAACTTTAACTTTAATTTTCCCCGAACAATGATTCTATCCTTCCTATCATCCCCTAAGAAGACATCACCACCATCATATTTCTCATACTCGCAGAACCACTCTCTATGGAGATTGAAGTGAAAGGATGCACCTGACTTAATCAACCATGCCTCATGATCTACATGTGTACTTTAAGAAGCCAAGTACACATCCCCACCTTCATCTGAGGTGGTTTTCGACTATGTAGAGGGAGCATTATCAGATCTCTTTCCTTTATCAGGAGCTTTAGATTTACAATCCCTTTTGTAGTGCCCTTCCTTTTCACATTTCTAGCACACCACCATTACAGGATTTCCTAGAGATTTAGATCTCCCACTCAATGACTTATTTTTGTTTCTGTTCTAGGACCATCCTCGTACAGACAAGGCATCACCATTCTGACTCTCCATATTTTTTCGTCTCATCTCCTCAGTCAGCAAGGATGAGACTATTCCATCAAGCTGCAAGGCAGTTGCATTGCTACCTATTGCAATAACCAAACTATCCCATGAATCTGGTAGAGAAAAAAATAGACTAATGCACTTATCTTCATCTGAAATTTAATATCAACAGATGCTAACTAACTTACCACAGTATTAAATGCATTCAGATGCTCTGTCACCGAGTCTACATCTTTCATCCTCAGGTTATACAACCTCTTTCGAAGGTGCAATTTATTCACCAGAGACTTAGATTGGTAAAAAGTCCCTAACTTTTCCCACAAAGCCTTCATCGTAGCTTCCCCTAATACATTCAGCAATATTGAATCTGAGACACACAATCATATTGTGCTCCTTGCCTTCTGATCTAACTTCTTCCATTCTTCATCGAACACTCCCACAGGCTTCGTACCCGAATCTACCATGATCCACTGATCTTTATCCACCAACAGGTCCTCCATCTTGAGTTTCAACAACTCAAAACTCTGACCATTAAATTTCTCGATCTCTATCTTTCCACTGCTCGCCATCTTCTTTCACCACCAGAATCAATCTTGCAAATCTCCCACTGAATAGGGTCTACCACAGGCCCGAGAAAAACCTCTCATCAACAAAGGCATCCCCTTGAAGCCAAAACAACTCTAAAACCAAATTTAGGTTTTAACCTCATACATAAATTACCTAGATATGAATTCTAAAACATAGAAAATAAACAATGTGAGAGCATAACACATAAAACACATATACACAGATATTTTCCTTTGGATCCCAAAACTGGGACCACCAGCTTGATTTTTCATTATATTCCTTTCAATGTTACAATACATATTTATACATGTCAAAGCATCCAATACCATGGACCGAAACCCATCGTGTCCAAAACCATGGACCGAAAACAATTGCGTACAAAACCATGGACCAAAAACCATTGCGTCTAAAACCACGTGCAAAAAACATGCAAAAAACCATAGGTAGGTCCGCCCAACCTAACATATGGTCCAAAACGCAAATTTTCCATTGCGCTGCCTCAAACCCCATAAACTGGGGTTACTTGTACCCCTCAAACCCCCCGTGACCCCCCCGCTACGCAATAGGCGCAACAAAGGAGGAGCTCTACCCCCCATCTAACCCCCCGACTAAATACGTGGGCTAGTCGTGGAAAGAATATAACACAACCCAACAGTGGTAGACCCTATTCAGTGGGAGATCTGCGAGATTGATTTTGGTGGTGAAAGAAGATTGCGAGCAATGGAAAGATAGAGATTGAGAAATTTTATGATCAGAGTTTTGACTTGTGGAAACTCAAGATGGAGGATCTGTTGGTGGATAAAGATCAGTGGATCGTAGTAGATCTGGGTACTAAACCAACAGGAGTGTCTGATGAAGAATGGAAGAAGTTGGATCGGAAGGCAAAGAGCATAATACGATTATGTGTCTCAGATTCAATATTTTTGAATGTATCAGAGGAAGCTACGGCAAAGGCTTTGTGGGAAAAGTTACAGACTTTGTACCAATCTAAGTCTCTAGTGAATAAATTGTTCCTGCGAAATTTTTTTTATAACATGAGGATGAAAGATAGAGACTCGGTGACGTAGAATCTAAACGCATTTAATACTATGGTAAGTTAGTTAGCATCTGTTGATATTAAAATTTCAGATGAATATAAGTGCATTAATTTGTTGTGTTCTCTACTAGATTTGTGGGATAGTCTTGTTATTGCAATAGGTAGCAATGTAACTGCCTTACAATTTGATGAAATAGTCTCATCCTTTCTGGCGGAGGAGATGAGATGGAAAAATATGGAGAGCCAGGTGATGCCTTGTCTATACGAGGATGGTCCCAGAACATAAACAAAAATAAGTCATCGAGTGGGTGATCTAAATTTAGAGGGAGATCTAAATCTCCAAGAAAATTTGTAAAGGTGGTGTGCTGGAAATGTGGAAAGGAAGGGTACTACAAAAGGGACTATAAATCTAAAGTTCCCGATAAAGGATAGGGATCTGATGATACTCCTTCTGCAGAGGAAAAAACCACCTCAGATGAAGGTGGGGAAGTGTACTTGGCTTCTTCAAGTACACATGTAGATCATGAGGCATGGTTGATTGACTCAGGTACATTCTTTCACTTCACTCGCCATAGAGAGTGGTTCTGTGAGTATGAGAAATACGATGGTGATGATGTCTTCTTACGGGATGATATGAAGGCTAGAATCATTGGTCGTGGAAAAGTAAAGTTGAAGTTGCAAGTTGGAAGGGTTAGCACACTTCTGAGTGTTCTGCATATTCCTATATTGGCCAAAAATTTGATTTCTATAAGTAAGTTGGATGATAGAGGTGTAAAAATAGTGTTCGAGAAGGATACTTGCAAGATGGTTCAGGGAGCAGTGGTATTTATGCAGGGAGTTTGGATTGGAACTCTGTACAAGCTGCAAGGTAGCATGTTTGTTGATGGGTGCAACAGTTCTATGGTCCCTGAAAGTGGAGCAGAAAATCTAGTGGTCTCTGGAAAGAAGACCACGTTGTGGCATCAAAGGCTTGGACATATTGGAAAGAAGGACCTTTGAATACTTAATGATAAAGGTATGGTAGAAGGTATGAGTAATAGCTCTCTAGATTTTGATTTCTATGAAAACTGTGTATATGGAAAGCAGAATCGGGTGAGTTTCCCCTCTAGTGGTAAAAAGGCGAAACATATATTAGAGCTTGTACATAGTGATGAAGGTTCCATCATTGGGTAAGTCTGTGTACTATGTATCATTTATAGATGACTTCTCAAGGAATACATAGATATATTTCCTTAAGAAGAAATCTGAAGTCTTTGACAGGTTTAAAGAATTCAAGGCTTTGGTGGAAAACCAGACAGAGAAGAAGATAAAGGTGTTGAGGACAGATAACGGTGGAGAGCTTTGTAGTAAGGAATTTGAACAATTCTGTAAGAAGTGTGGTATAGCACAACAAAAGACTACTCCATATACATCTCAAAAAAATGGAGTTGCAGAAATACTGAGAAATTAGTCAGTTACGACTATCTCTCATGGAAATGGTCATACGTGAATGACTTACTTAACGCAGTTGAATTCCAAAAATGATATATAATATAATGCACTACATAAATCCCCATACTAAAATGAACAAGACGTTGATGGAAAGGGCAAGAAGCACGCTCAGTGGTGTTGGGTTAGGACAAGAATTCTGGGTAGAGGCGGTGGAGACAGCATGTTACCTGGTCAATAGATCACCTTCATCAGCATTGGAGGATAAAACTCGACAAGAGGTATGCACTTGTAAGAAACCCTCTCTTTCACATCTAAAGGTATTTAGATGTGATGCATATGTACATGTTCCAAAGGAGAAACGAACCAAGTTGGATAGTAAATCTGAAAAGTGCATCTTTTTGGGTATAAGGATGGTTTAAAGGGTTATAAGCTTTGGAACCTAGTAACAAGGAAGGTTGGGTACAACTGAGAGGTGGTGTTCAGAGAGGTGAAAGATGTTATTAAACATGAAGTCCAACCAAAGGAACCTAAGAAGATAGAATTTGAGCTAAAGGAGGAAGAATCAGACTCTATAGTAGAGGAGGAATCAGAAGATGAAGAACCACAAACTCCAGGTATGAGAATATTAGTTTGAGAAAGAAGGCAAAGAGAAAGGTATAGTTCATCTACATTCTGTTCAAATTTTTCTTTAACTATTACTGATGATGATCCCAGAACTGTGAAGGAAACAATAGATTCAGAGGATGGAAAACTCTTGAAAGAGGACATGGTTGATGAAATGGCATCTTTGTAAAAAAATGAGGCTTGGGATCTAGTGGAGTTTCTGGCTGGAAGGAAACCCATTGGCTACAAATGGGTGTTCAAGAAGAAGACAAATGCTGAAGGAAAGTTGGAGAAATACAAAGCTCCGTTGGTAATAAAAGGTTATTCCTAGGTACCAGGAATTGATTTTGGTGATATTTTTTCTTCTAATGCTGGTGAAAACCAGTATTGTAGTAATAATGTTGCAACTCCTGCACTGCCTACTTTACTCTTATCAATCAGGTAGTTCGTAACAAACTTGGAAGCAATGGTGTTGTATGAACAAGTACTAGTTCTTACTGTAGGATGTCACTTGGTCAGTTGGCCCAAAATCAGTAGGAGCTCAAGCCAACTTCTATGGATTCCAGAAGAAGCTTTATATGTGATGGAAGGAAAAAGAGAGATTACTCTACTGATGTTATTCTACTTATAGAAATGAAGACTGAAATGTAAAGCAAACCTAGCAAACCCTACTTAACCAACTAATCCTACTTTTGCAGAAAGCACTATGAAAACCATGAAATGAATGCCACTACCTACTCAAGGAAGTAAACAACATCTTCTCAAGATATTTCTAGAAGAAAATGAGTAAAAACATCTTTTTTGGAATTTTATGTATTTTTATGTGAATTTGTCATGCATGTAATTAATTTGTTTGTGAATGTGGCAGTGAATAGGCGGCAATGGAGGGTGGTATTGGGACCTGAGAGGATGTAGGAGGTGTGGATGGGTCCTAGAAGGTCTCAAGTGTTCTTCTAGAGGCTTTTCCCGCAATCGGCCTTCAAAAGGGAGCCTATAGGAAAATCTACAAGAGGATGTTGGGGATCTACAGGAGGTCTACAAGAGGATGTCGAGAGCAGTTTTAAAGGTTTTGAAGGTGTGAGAGTGGATGGAAAGGGTAGCTAAAGGCTGGGATGATGTGTTAGGGTGCCTAGGGTCCACCAAGGATTACTAGGAGAGGGAAAGATGATTGGGAGAGAGGAAGAAATCCAATGGAAAGATGAAAAAAACTAAGGCATATTTGTGGTGAACTTTGGGAAACCTGTGGGACATAGACCAGGGAGAGAATATGATGGCTGATAGGCTGACCTACTGTGAGAAGATATTTGTTGCAAAAGAATTGGAAATGAAACAAGGAGATCAAGCAAGCAAGGAAATTAAGTACATCAAAAAACAAAATTTTGCATCAAGCTATTCTAAATTATGAGCTATGGAAAGAAGTGCTGAAAAATGTTGTAATGAGAGAAAGCATGGAAGAAGACTTATTGCAAAGACATAAATGAGCATGATGAAATAGATCTAAAGCAAAGCATTAACATTCTAACAAACTGCAACACTAGAAATCCTATGGAGAAGGAAAATTTGTGTTTGTGGCAGCAAGAGCGTCTTGGCCTCAGTTCATGGTCCCAAAGGGAGGAAAGGAGGCCAAGGCATTGTTGATGGCCTTTTGTATCTTCTTTTTATCACTGTTCAATCTGTTGTAGGAAACACAAATGGAAACAACCTTCTAAATCACCAAAATCAACCTATTCTTAACCAAGAAAGAAATTTATCTAACAACAACTAATCCATAAACTAAAACAAAGAATATAAATACAAACAAGAGGAGCTTGGCTACTTGGATTGGGCCTTAACCCAAGATATTCAGCACTCTGAGGTAACTCAGTGCTAGCTCAAAAAGGATCTCATCTTTATTATCAAAATAGTAATAAGATTACATGAAACTCTCAACAAAAGTAAGCTTGAAGTTGAGCAGAGCAAAGTTGCAACAAAAATTCAACCCTTGTGAGGCCCTAGGCCTCTCTACTTATACAACTGAAGCTCCCAATAACTTCCTTAAAATCAGGGAGGCTTGGCTCCCAAAAATCAAGATAAACATAAGTTATCCTTCACTTGCTCGGCTACCTCCTAGTGCATTGATTTGGATGTTTGTACTCCGAGCTGCATGAAGGGGAATTCGAAGTGGGGAGTAATAAATGAGGGGGATTCCCTCCTATAAATCCTCTCCTTTGTCCACTTTGAATTATTGCTTTCAATTTTCCATTGAATCTTTGACATTCTCTTCAAAATTCAACAAAAATATGCATTAAACAGACATTAGACCTCATGGAATTATAACTAACCCAACTCACTCCATAAACATAAATATAATAAAAAAACATGCAATAATCTAGGAGAATGGTTGGTTTAACTATGTTAGGAGGCAAAATGAGCCCATATAATTACCCATTTATGGGGCTCATCATCACCCCCTACTGAAGGTGTTGTTCATCCTCTGAGCAACTTAGTCCATTTCCTCATCTTTGATGGCCCTGGTGGCCTCCCTAACATCCCATGCTTCTGATGTTATCTCCTCTTCCTTGTCATGGAATCTTGCCTTTCTATCCACCTATTCCCACTACTATTTCTCTTCTTCCTCTGTTCTACCTTCTAACATGCCTAGAAGCAATGGGGGACTCAATTTAAGGCCAATCCAATTGACGTTCAGATTCTACATGGAGCACTTGTACAATGGAACTCTCCTTAATGCCTCTTTCATCCTTGTTGGAGTGTGATACTCCTGATTTGCAAACTGTGTGGTAAGGTGTTCCACCTCCTCATACAAGCATGAATGCAGTCATCCCCAAGTAAGCTTTTTATATCCTCAAAATGTGCAATGTCTTTAGCTTGATCATTGATATTAGGGGCAATTTGGGGATTATTCGCCAACAGGTTATGTGTGCTGATGAGTGCCATGGGATCTGATGGCTCAGCTCTGATCATTAAGGGCTCATTCTGCTCTTTTATCATCAACTTTCTTATTTCTGCTACCCTTAACTCTTCACGATTCATCCATGAGGCCATGGCCATTAGTTGCAGGTCCCCTAGCCTAGCATTGGGGTCTCACACATTCATGTCTGTAAGGGCCATGTTATATAAATAGAATTCTACTATTTTTTCTTTGTCTTCTGAAGAGATTTGGTCACATAGGTCCATAAACTATCTGTAATCTTGGAAAGGCATTGTGCCTCTTTGTGCCAAAGTCTTTATCTGAAACTGTAGTCATTGGTTCTTGAGGTATAATCCATAGGATTTCGTTGGTTTTCTACATTGCAGTGCCTCCATGGAACAGGTGGCCATGCATGCCAGTTGTGTCTCCCTCTCTTGCAATTGTCCTCTTAGCAATGCATTTTCTATTTCTAGGTGAGTTCTTGTGATTGCCTCTACAAGTTCGCTCTACTAAATTAGTCTATAATCAGGTCACTGTGGGAGATTTCACATAACTCTTCCTTGGAGAATCCAATTTGGATCAAACTGGTGGCATTGGAAAGAGGACACTTAGGGCTACTATAGGTCGCAATTTTAGAACTAGATGATCTGAAAGGACAGAGATGCATCAGAGGCAATATCAAGCTCCTACAAAGTGAAAAAAGGTGTGTAGATTCTTTTAAATTTTTGCTTAAGCTTGGTTTGAAAATTCATTTTGAAGAATTAAAAAGGCATAGTAGAGCATTATTATCGGTAACTGATGCCCCAAGGAAATAAAATGAAGACACCTAGTAAGGAACCTGAAAGCAGTTACTGACTCAAGAAGAAGAGGAAGAAATGATACATGATATATCAAAATTACAAGACCAAGTGCAACAAATTTCAGTCTCACAAAAGCTAACCGACGCTAAGATAAATTGCATGGAATCTAAGATAAAGGGTGTGGAAGCTAAGATGAATGGCATGGAAGCTAATATGGATGATTGGAAGAAAGATTTGAAGACAGACATGGAAGAATTGAAGATAAATATGAATAAGTTGCTACAAGAAATGGTCACTAATGGTGAAAGGGTAGTAAAGGAAACTCATGATGAGAACAAGAGAAATGTTAATCATGATTCCATAGAATCTAATTTTGGATCAAAGATCCACCATATTCCAAAAATCGATATGAGGAAGTTTGATGGCAAGGATCCTGCAACATGGATATTACAGATGGAACAACTTTTCGATCTCAGTAATGTGCAAAACACACAAAGGGTACGTATTGCAAATTTATATTTGGAACCAAATTAGTTTGTATGGTATCAATGGCTTTGCTCTCGTAAACAAATTATCACTTGGGCAATTTTTACGGAAGAATTGTAGCACATTATGAGGATACAAAAAGCAACACTTTTTTTAGCCAATTGATAAGTCTCAAACAAAAGGGTTCAATAAATGGAGCACATTGAGGAGTTCCAAAAATTGAACATAAGGGTAAAAGATATTCCAGAGGAGCATAGGATTGATGTGTTCATAGGGTCTTTAAAGGATAATATCCAACATGATGTTCACCTTTGAGAACCTGATTCATTAGAGAAGGCATTCAGGGTAGGAAGAAAAATGGAAAGCAAAACTATGGCAACCAGGAAGCATACCACTCACATCTATCAAGATGGAAGTGGTGTTGCCGCTAGTCTTCCACAACCTATAAGGTTGACACCACAAAAATTGGAAGAAAAAAGAGCAAAAGGGATTTGTTACAGCTGTGATAGAAAATACTCTAAAGGTCATAAGTGTGCTGAGAAGAAATTATTCTACATAGATTGTGAAGAGGAAGAAGAAAAGGAGCAAGAAATGTCAAAAGAAGAGGATATACTCCAGAAACAAAGCCTAGATGAAGAACAAATGAATCCAACCATATCTTGTAATGCATTGGCGGGAATTACCACTCCTCAAACCATCAAGATAGAAGGACAAATCAAGAAGAAAAAGGTAATAGTGTTGATTGATTCAGGAAGTATCCACAATTTTATTCATTGTAAGGTAGCAAAAGAATTGAATTGCTTCTTATATCCAGCACCAGAGTGTCAAGTGATGGTTGCAAATGGAGGAACAATAAATTTCTCTGGAAAGTGCCATAATATCAAGCTATCCATGGGAGATTATGTATTGACTAGCCCAATGCTTTCCATTCCAATGGGAGGTGCTAATGTTGTACTATGAGTCCAATGGCTACAATCCTTGCGTACAATAGATTTTAATTTTCAAGAACTTTTCATGAAATTTTCTGTGGAAGGAAAGGAAGTTGAATTAAGGGGTATTGCAGGGAAACTGGGAAAGATAATTAGCTCTAACAGTATGGCATTGCTTCTAAAAAAGGAACAAAGAGGTGTAATTGCACAATTATGTTCGCTAGATGTTTCCATATTGGTATCATCTATTTCTCCAAATCTCCAAAAAGTCTTGGACAATCATTCCAAGGTATTTGAGACTCCCAAAGGTCCCCCACCTATTCATGATCATGATCATGCTATTTATCTAATTCCAGGAAGTGTTCCTCCAAACATCAGGCCGTACAGATATCCCTATGCCCAAAATAGTGAAATTGAACATATGGTTGTAAAAATGCTAGAGGCTGGTATAATTCAACCGAGTCAAAGTTCTTTCTCTACTCCAGTAGTATTGGTGCACAAGAAGGATGGATCATGGTGCATGTGTCTGGATTATAGGGAGCTCAACAAGCTCACTATTAAATATAAGTTTAACATGCCTATCATTGATGAATTACTAGATGAATTGCATGGATCAATTTACTTCACCAAGTTGGATCTTTGTTTAGGATATCATCAAATCAGAATGAAGACTG